>JAAAKG020202220.1:6822-23420 GCA_010014905.2 Druon quercuslanigerum
ATAAGATACTTTCGGAAGCTTTAAGTTCACTTTCTTTAAGATTTCACAAAATGCTCACAAAATGCTCGAATTATGCTGTGTTAAAACTATGCGAAGTTTAAGAATTTGAAAGGAATTTGGAGATAAGATACTTTCGGAAGCTTTAAGTTCACTTTCTTTAAGATTTCACAAAATGCTCACAAAATGCTCGAATTATGCTAGCAATCGCATTTAATCGTTGCATAACGGATAGTATAAATTTTTTACATAATGCGGTTGTCAACTGTTTAAAAAGTGTTTGATACCCTGGATTTTTGAGTGAGAACTTCATATCCACAGATTTTATTAAACTTAAATTCATTTAGCTAATAATATTTATCGGATCTAATTTAGAAGTATCACATTTTTTTATTTTGGACCATGAACATTCACGGAAAAATAGACTCTGCTAATCTTATAGGATATGGCGACAATATGCGTTTTTCTCTAATGCTAGAGAAAATCTTGTGCGATATGCCGAAAATTCTGTAAGTTCTATAAAAAAGGCTATACTTAACTATTTTAACATATATAGGACACCTGTGAAATTAACAGATTTTTTTCTGTGCGTTTTTAGGAATCGTTTTTTGAGACCGGTAAATTACAGAGAGCTTATTTCTTTAACCGAATTTTTTTTATAGGATTGGTATCCAATCCCATTGGTTTCACGTGAAATAATGTAAGAATGCAAGAGTTCCGTTTGCAATTCATTCAAAAAATTGAAATTTTACACTTTTAACCAAATTTTATTTTAAATTGTTCACTTTGAGTTTTTAGGACTTTTTTCCATGATTATTTTAAGTCTGCCAAAGAGTCATTTTTTCACTTTTTAAAGAATTAAAGATTTAAGACTTTTAGGCATTCAATTACAGAATCCGTAAACGCAGTTGATTTTCTATTATTTAAACTAAAAATGAATCAATCTAATGTAAATGCCATTTTCAAATCCATACTGTGTAGAGTTTTTTCATTCCGATTAGAAAATATATTTTACTCCAGGTGTTTTGACTATTACATGGTCTAATGTAATCGAAGTTTAATTCTTTGACTCCGCTTTTTTAAAAGCCTAGAGTGTTCATAATTTTAAATCTAAAACGTTTGTGATTCAACAATGGCGAATTGAATATATAATAGTAAGAATTTGAAAATTAATATACCTATTGAATTTTTTCAACTTGAAAAAATGAGAACCTCATGACAGTCGTCTAAGTTTCAATTGAATAATTCGAAGTCCAAAGCGCTTGAAATATAAATTTTTTTGATGATTTCTGAATTTTGAATGATTTTATATTGAGAAATGTAATAGTTTTTAGTTTGCAAATATTATATAATACATAACTGTAAAGAATTTGCATTTGAAATCGATCAAAGGGATAATTTCACCATTTTCGTGTCAATTTCCCCACAAAAGTATCATATTTTATATGAAGTTGGATAAGAACGTTGCAAATAATTGAAAACCTCATATAAAGTTTTGAATCTGATTGTGCATCCGCCTGCCGATAAAAAATTGTATATACCAATTGCTTGCCAAACGTTTTTATCGAATTTCAGATTAAAAAAATAGTTCCGGGATTGACTGTGACAGCGTAAATCAGTGGACATAGAAATACCTGCGATTACCGTGGTGAAGTTCAACTATATAATGTAATCGTCAATGAGTGTAAATTAACCACAAGAACTACTGTAACTTTGCACTTTTTTTGTTTAAAATTACCACGTTTATCCCTGTTTCTTGTCTTTCACTTTCTAACACCTTTAGTGTAGTGATTTTCAATCACTTTTTATATAACGTACCTATATTGAACGTTTGAGGTTGAGAGTGGTTCAATTTTGATTAATTTTTCACTTATAACACTTTAAATTTAGAATTTTTAGGAGCCACGGGAATGCAAGGAGAAATCAAATCCGCTCTGATAATGAGAAAAGGCATGAAGTTCTTTGCTTTTGCGCTTCTCTGTACTCGTTGACAGTTCTCGGCATCGCTCGGAATAGAATGAATATAAAATGACATGCAAGTAAAGTTGAGTACGTTGCTCTGCATAACTGTGGCTGTTGGGAGAACCGCAGCATTCTTGTAGCCGATTATCATCGCGTCCTTGTAATTCTCGATGAATACGTAATTAATTGCCGAAGCGTTACGCGGTAAGCGTAGTATCATATATTGTAATCGATTAAGATCATGCTCTCTTGACCTGAATCGTCTGTATTATAAGGGATTTTAGAGATAAATAAACGCATCCTATAGAGTTTTACATATGTGGTACATATTTCAAAGATTTTTGTATACCAACACTGTAAAAACTAGAGACCTCTTTTTTACGGTATCATTTATTTCGTGCCAGATTTTTGAATCGGATAACTTCATGCTGATATTTTCAATGAAAAACAAACGATTCTAGAATCCCACTACAGATCCTCTAGGGAAAGTTGATACAAAGTTTTGCCGCCGTACCAGAACTACATAGCTTGCACGAATCACAAAACTCAATTTTTAAAAATTCTGTTCGATGGTTGTTCGCTGCACTGAAACCTCCTTGGCTTGTCTCAACTCTCCCATGAGACCTCTAGGACCTCTAGGTCCAACCAGTGCTCTCATTTTAGTACCACATGAGACTATTATTCCTGAGCCTTATTATATACCTGAAACCAATATGCCAATATGCAAAATTTTGCAAAATGTTCTGTACAAAAGTTGTAGCTCCCATTGAGGTACATATTTTTTTCAAATTTTTTTTTCTACGACTGATAGTTGCCGAGAAAATGAAAGATATATCGATATTTATGTTTAAAAAAACCCGTAAAAAATAATGGATTTTTGAGTTTATCTCAGCCAATACGCAAAATTCAGCAAAATCTTTCAGATAAAAATTGTAGATCTCATTGAGATACAAAATTTTGTTTTCAAAGCATTTTTTTCCACAAGTGATAGTTTCCGAGACAATTAGTGATACATCTAACGATCAACTATTTTTGTACTGTGTATTACCGTGGAAACAGCAGGCCCTAAGTAGCGACAAGAGTAATTAGGCACCTCTGTGACTAATTACACAAATAATGCTGGTTAAATCCCTACCATTTCCCCCTACCCATTTCCAGATTCTTATGGGGAGCAGAAAGGCACCCCTGTGACTGGCTACCGAAATAATGAGGGTAGGGGTAGGTAGGTAGGGGTCAAGCCCCCTACCCCTTTCCCAACTCCCGTGGGGGGCAGAAAGGCACCCCTGTGAGTGGTCACAGAAATAATGTTGGCCAAACCCCTGCCCCTTTCTCAGGACCCGTGGGGGGCAGGAAGGCACCCCTGTGCACTAATTTTCTCAAAAAATATCACTCGTAGAAAAAAATGTTCAAATAAAAAAATGTGCATCTTAATAAGGTCTACAACTTTTATTGACAATATTTTGCAAAATTTGGTGTGTTGGTTGAGCTAAACACAAAAAAAACATGATTTTTAATGTTTTTTCTCATAAAAATCAATGTATCGCTAATTTTCGCGAAAACTATCACTCGCAGATAAAAACGTTTGAAACAAAAAATGTGTAAATTGATGAGCTATACACTTTTTTCAAAATATTTAGCAATATTAACACTCTTACAAAAAAATGAATGTTACAAAAAATATGTATTTTTAAGAGATCTGTAACTTTTGTTTGAAAGATTTTGCATATTGGCTTCGATAAATTTAAAAAACTATGATTTTTATAGGTTTTTCATGGTTCTATCATAAAAATCGCCTTGTTGCCAATTTTAACTATCATATTCGTAATCAGCTAGTCAAAATACATAAGTGTACGAAGTTCGAAGAACATCGAAAAATTCAGCCATTTCGAACTTTATCCAAATTAACTGCAACTTGCATTACTGTAACTGAATAATTCAGCTTGATTGGGGAGAGGTATGTTGTATGTAGCCCTCGACCACCTGCTTCACCCTGCCTGATGTCCCTGGATGTGCACATACACACGTCAAACCCCTTTTTCAGAGGCAAACGAAAAATTACGCGACCTAGTGACAAAATATGACAAATCAGCGGATTTGAAAAATAGAAGGTAATCAAACATTTCCATGAGAATAAAATCTAAGACAATTCGAAAAAGGTAAGTTCGTCATTTAATCGACCTTCTTGATTGGCGATTTATAAAACATTCTATAACTTACAATGCATCGTTAATTTGGAATGTCTTTTCTCTACATTGCGGCAAATATTTGTAATTTTATCACCCTTTTACTATATTTTGTGTCAGAAAGTAATACTCCTGGAATGATAATTGATAACGCACATTCATCAAATAATACACGCAAAAAAAAAGTGTAGCTGTGTCAGGGAAGTTAATCCCTGTAGCAGCTAAACGTTTAGTTGAAAAAGAACGAGAAAATGTGGAACATTCTCTGTAACAGCTAAATTGAATATCTTTGACCACTTCCACTGTTTTGGCGACAGTGTGTAATCAAAAGAAACATTAAGTATAGCTGGATCAAAAATATTTTAATTAAAAAAGATTGCTAAACGAAATGTATAGTTGCTGTAACTATAACCCTGAAAACGACAGAAACAGAAAAGATCGGGAAGTTATTTTTAGATTTTACAATTATGTATATTATTGCTGTAAATAGTAAATTTAAACAAAAACAACATTGACGAACTGAAGATCGCACGAAAACGCACCGGCTAAAAAGACTTAAACGTCAGAAATAATAAACTAATCTAACCACCCTAACCTTGCGAAATGGCGCGAACTTTGCGAACTGACTTCGAGTTGCTTAGAGGAAGAATGTATAATAATTGGATACACAGCGTGTATCTCATTTGATTATTTATTATTATTTTGTAAAACTAAAGCTTCACATACATTCTTTCATCGAGATGATATTGCACTTCAACTTTCGCCGCCACTTTAAGTACATTATTCAATTAAATCGCAAACATTTACAATATAGCTCTTACAGCGATAGTCAAATTCATCATACCTGACGAATAAGTGATTGCTATTGAAATATATATTTCCATTTCATCTAAATTTTTTACTTCATTCTACGATATTGAACAAACATACAATTTACTGAAAATAATAATTTCTCCGATTTAGCAATTGTGTAAAAAGTGCTCTTTCACTCAAACAGTTTATATAATTTAACCAAATTATTTATTTAGTGTAGATATACTGATTCTTTATATCAGGATAATTTTAAATTCCCTCGTCCACGCAGTGGAATTTTTTCCGTGTAGAAAAAATACCAAACTAACCTAGAAGTTATTTTTCGAATCTTGAGTTCTCAACCTTAGCTTGTTTTCTCGGAAAAAGTTTCACGTACACGTTATATTTCAATCCTGACTGATATTGACTATGGGCGCACAACAAGGAAACTAAGAATGTTCTCCGTATACGTATATATATAATAAAAAATTCCAAAACGCTCTACCTGGTGGCGCTGATAGATGACATGTTCAGTGTTCACTAGTACTACTTATAATTTCATAGATGTTAAACTTTTTGAATGTTTTGAAAGGTAATCTTGATGTCTTAAATAGAATGATTAACCAGGGAAACAATTTTTTGTTCAGTTTATAAAAAACCACTAGCGTCCACAGAAACGAAAATTTTTATAGAAATCATTTCCTCTGCAAATCAAATGTTTCGTGAGTTCCTTTAAAAAACCTACCAAATTCTCAAAACCGAGAATTTTATACGAATGCACTTTTCATTCGTTACAACTAACAAAACTGCAGCAAACAAGATTTAAAGTGTAGTGCAAAGACTTTAAAAGCGAAAAGAATCGCTATAATTTTGAAATTTATTATTTAGAGAGATAATTAATTATAAAGAATGAAGTTGCGGGTGAGCCAATTTCCCCCATATATGTTAGTCAAAGCGATTCAAATGATTTTCAGTATTCATTTTTTAAATAGTATATATGATAATACTTGACATTAAAAAGAAGATGTTACTTTAACACTATTTCCTGTGATAAATTCAACCAGAAATTAGGATAGATATATTTCGAATGTCATGACGTTGCAACACTCACAAAACGATTGGTTTCAATCGCAAAAATTATGTTTTTCAACTATAAAATATACTCGCTATATGGATAAAAAACTATTTGGTCGATCTAACAAATTTTTTTGTTGTTTTAACAAAATTCTTTAAAGTTATTATTTGACATAACAAAAATGACCGTATATTTTCCTGTGTTTATATATTTTTGTTCCAAAATCAGGCCCCTTCGAACACTTCTGACAACTAGATAAAGTGATACATCACTAACAATATATTTTTTCTCGATTGATGAAGTAGGTAGATTAATAAATAGATGATCCACTGTTAGTTTCTTTAAGCCGACTCGTCGACTTCCACTTACTACATGGGATGGGGCAGATGAGCCTTAGAATTTCCATCTTGCTTTCTTTCTCGTTATCCCCTGTCTCTAATAATAGATCCGGTAAACGAGCTGCAATGAAACGAGAAACGTAAGAGGACCCACAGAAGAATCCGTGGATTCTGGAGATCGAACGATACCTTCTCGAATACTATGCCGAAGATTGACTAGAATGAAAGAACCGTAAACTCTCATGCGTTCAGAAAAAGAAACGTGGGTTTTCATTAATGCGTGGTAGCAATAATGCCAAAGTGTAGGCGCTCAATTTGGTGAACAGAACTTCATCGACGCCACACATTCATATGTGCGACACTCTCAATTAAAGTCCCACGTTAACTGTCATTCTTCACAACTCGGGAAAATTCATTCATCGTGGATAGTTTTTTTTTCCTTCAAAATTCCCCATTTTTATCTCTTGCAGTAAATACCATTTGTTAATTTCATTCATAAAAGACATGCTTTAAGTCGAGGAACTGCAAGAGTAAATTAATACATATATCTATAACATAATCTTTCCTCCAAAAAAGATGGTGAAATGAATCAATTCAAAGCAATTTCCATACTTATATTGATTTGAAATTCATGTAAAACATTCGTTTACACTTTACACATAGATGTTAACAGGGTGTCATTCTGACTGGGAAATCAGGATAACCGGAAAATGACCGTAAATTTTGCTCACTGGGAAAAAACCGAATTTGTTGCATTAACGAGGATTTTTCTCTCGAATATGTATACTAATATGAAAATTAAAACTGGGTTCATATATTTTATTACTATAATTTTGAGTTGAAAGAGAGAAATTATGAAGATAAAAAAGATTGTGAAAATTAATGAAAAATAATTTTGCGACACGTGAATTCAGTAAAGAATTTTAATTTCGACTTTGAGACAGGCAAATTTTTTTAAAATTTATAATTCTGAGTTGGGCAGAGAATTTCAGTAAAGAAACATAAATTTTCTTAAAGAATTATATTTTTTCAACTATCTACCGTTACAGAATTTGACACTCCTTTTCCACCTCGTAAAAGGTAACGTTACGGAAGATTCCTTAATACTAGCACGCTATACTTGTTGGCCAGGTAGTTTTACTGAAAATTCTATAATACTAAATTCGGCGTGTTGGAGGAGTTTTGGATGCAATTTTTGTAAGCATCGACTGTCGAGACTTCCAAAAACGAGTTGGAAGACTTAAAAAATCTGTAAATGTTAGAAAAAAATATCCATTTCACAACAATAGGTACCTCAGGAGGAAGGGGATACCAGCTCACCCCCCAGATTAATAGTTGAGAGGGTAAAAGGCAGTGAGGTCGGTATTACCTTCCTCCTAAGGTACCAATTGTTGTTCAATCAAGTTGAAAAACTGCACATTTTAAGCCATAAACCAACTCCCTATCATTATTTATGTCCAAGATAAGTTTTTGCGGAAAACGGTCTGTAATTAGCAAACAATTTGATATTTTAAAATTTTGAAAACTGCATTGCATTCTAGACACCTTAAGCAGCGTTTGTGAGTTTTTTCAGATTTTTTAAGACTTTTTTGCGATTTTTTTTGAACGAGTTGCGAGCGCTCAAAGTGAAGGTCGCGTACTTTTGACGCCAACTTTAGTCAGTGCCAATAATTTGCATTTTAGGTTCACTTTAAAACAGGAATTTTCATTATTAAATATAAAATTAGAAATCCCAGTTCCAAGTCAGAATTTGTCACGATTTGAAATTTCTCTATTCAAAATTTTGGAAATAGAAAGTTACTATATTTTTGACTTATAACAGACAAATTTTTTAATAAATATAATTTTAACTTAGAACATGGAATTCCGGAAATGAGATTAATTGTGACTTGGTAAAGGTAATTTTTAAAAGGAATTATAATTCTGAGTTTGAATGGGGAATATAAATTTAACAAAAATCTATGTTTAAGTTCAGAATTATAATTCTTTTCCAAAATTCCTTGAATCCCTGCTCCGAATCCTAAGTCTTTTAAAATGTTCGGAACTCTCTAGAAATCTTTAAAAATTGTTTGAAATCATTTTAAAAAAATTTAACTCTTTTAAACTGACCGTGTAAAATTAACAATTGACTGGGAGAAAACCGAGCATTTACAATCATCAGTCAAGATTCAACAGACTTTTTTATCTACACTGACCATAAAATTTCTTAAATTTATTTTGTTATTTCTTTATGAGCTGTAGTTTAGTAACATGTGTTTGACCAAGGCTAGTAAAAACATACACAGTTACATAAAAAAATTTGACAGTTCAATAATATTTGCATAATAGCATGTTTTTTTCTGCTAGAGAATATTTTCCTGATGTATTATATCGTTTATTTGATGTAATCATAACCCGTTCGATTTTCGCAGATTCTACTTTAGATCCCTTTCCAATCAGAAATAAAAAACCTTTGGAACTTTATTCCGAATTCGTGATAGTTCTTTAAATTGCAAAGCTTTAAATCGAGCTTTGAATTAAAGAAAATTGCTCCAACTGTAAATCAATGAACAAAAGATTTATAAAGAGGTAAAAATAGATGACTTATTGTTTATTTTGATTGAATCTATGATCATGTTATTTTTACAACGGGGATACCGATGTTTCATCTTATGTAAATAAAGACTTGGGAAGCAGCGCTAGGTCACCGACTTTCTTCCCAGTCGGAATGGCAGGCATGCTACGGACATGATTCTTCCTCGACATTAGAATTTCGGAATTTAATGCCCCTTGATGTGAGTCACGAGAGGATCTTCGGGAATTTTCACTTGGAAGCCGCACTTGTCTTTACAGATGAATAATTCAGAAGGTATGATAGGCATAGGCGTAAAGGCTGAATTTGTTACATACTTGTCCGCGACAGTCTTCCCTCAAATTACGATTCTTAACCTCACGAATGTGAGGTTAAGAATTTATTTAATTTATGTTAGGGACTGACTAGTATTACGGAATTTTCCGTAAAACTAACCGGTCAAGTATAGCGCAAGGACTAGTTCTGTATTTTTTATCTCTCTCCAGGGTATACTAAAAATTTTAGTTTCGAATTCCCGGAATGTTTCACAAATTTTCCCTTTATGTTGAATGTGGCACCATTCTGTAAGAAGTCCTTGCATTTCCTCACTTTTTTTTAAACACTACTTTCCTGCAATTCATTTCATTTCAGAATCACAACTTTTATCGTCATTCACTTTATTCATTTAATGGCATTTAATTACTATATTAATTAGGTCTTAAACTCTAAAAATGAATTAAAAATATAGCTTATCACTGCTCGCAATCACTTTTAATAAAATAATTTTACATCATAATTACTGTCATCAATACAAATTTAAATTAGTCTTAGATTTATAGCTTACAATTCAATAATTTAGCAATTAAACAACTTAACATACTTTAAGGTTTCAAACGATCGAAATTATGATGACTTACTAGAAAATTCCTGTCAGTTTATAAGATTACCAAAATTGAAAATTTCCGATAGATAAATTGCCGAAATTATCAAATTGCCGACATAAAAAATCAATTGTTTTGTAATTTATTAACAAATCAATTTTTATTTATTAGATTTGGAAATGGTATAACATCGAGAATTTTCTAGTGTTGGATATTTTATAATGTCTGCAATTTGTTTTCAGGAATTTTTAATGTTTGGTAACTTTATAAACTGACGAAAAATTTTCATTGTCAACAACTTTCTAATGTCACGAATTTTCTATTATGGACATTTTTTGGTCGAGATTTTTATTTCTCGGAATTTTTCAGTCATTCCAAATCGACATCTTTCAAACTAAAGTTATTTACACGCAGATAAAAGTCTGTTATAAAAATCCTATAATAAAATAATTATTGCAAATCTTTATATCGACCCTGCAGAATTTTCTGTAACCATGATAAAAGACGCATACTATCACCATTTTGTAAAATTAGGAGCCTCTTCTTTTTTTGCTGTGCAATTTTTAATTGTAATTTGCCTTACCAATAATACCAAGATTTTAATAATAATTAGATTCTGCAACTCGAGAAACTTACCTGAAACAAACAAAAGAATTCCTTGTTAAATTTTTTTTGCGAAGCAACTATTTTAAAAATGTACATTTTTCTCTTTTTATCACTCGAATATAATATACTATATAAAATTCAAATTTGTGCCGCTGAGGGTCGATACCGTCCACACCGTTGCACAGATCAACAAGAAAATGTATACACGTGTAGATTAGACACTGCATATGGTTCCTACGGCGACTCGAATCACTAAGTGATAATAGCTTTTGTTTAATAGATAATGCAAAATAACATTGACTGTTTTTGACCAATCGTCACTAAATTTGGCAGCCATATTTTTTGGGTTCCCAAACAGGTGGTAAGAGTATGGGGTGGCATACGAAAGGGTGGGTTAGGTGGGGGCACGTATGCAGTTTTTGACCAATCGGCATCAGATTTTTACACATATTGCACAATTTTTAAAATATATAAATTCAAGTAGCCCAGAACGTATCATGATTATGAAAATACACAGTTTTTGACAATTGGCACCAAATTTTTCACGCATAATCTTTGGGCTTTCAGACAGGTCGTAAAAGTATCGGTGCACGGAGAAAATTGAATGTTCAAAGGTAACTTCTAGATGTTCAGGATTAACATATTTTATGTTTAACTATAAGACAGCGAACTAGAATTTTAAATTTAACATCTGTGGATATTAAAAAGTAGAATGTTACTTTGTAACATCCAAAATGTTCTACTGAAATATGCAAAATATTAATGTAAAATAATCGATCAGATGATACATTCAGTCAATTTGAGGTTATGTTTAATATTTTTAATTCAAAATAAAAAATAAAAACTGGGTAAGTAAGCGGTGAGCGATAGATCTGTAATCTGCATTTCAAATTCTATCAATTTTAGGTTACTTAAACTCAAATTTTATTTTAAATTTATAAACGTTTTTTTAAATGTGTTTGAGTCAAACTTCAACTGAAACTTAAGATCATACTTTCCCCACGTTGAGTGTAAAAAGACAAAAGTCGTTATCAAATTTTAATTAAAGATAGCTTATTTCGATTCTTTGGAAATGTTCAAAAATTGTAATATTCCATAATTGTAATATCGAAAATATATAGCCGTCAAATATAGTCATGAAAGTCCAATGCGCGATGCGCATGCGCTCTGGCGACTTTAACATCTGAATGTGTTTCAGTTTACCATAAAAATATTTTTACGCCTAACATCTCAAGCAGATAGTAGATATTTGGCATGAATATCTGCACGTTAGGTGGGACACTTTTACATCCATTTTTCTCCGTGTGGGGGTGATAGGAGGGGTGAAGATAGGAGGGGGAGGCACAGTCCCACTTTTTGACTAATCGACATCAAATTTATCACACATAATGTTGGGGCCACCGAACAGATCGTCAGAGTATTGGGAAATGATAGAGGGGGGGGGGGGCAGTTTTTGAAATAAATAAAATCAAGTGACCTAAAACGTAAGATATTTATAAAAACCCAGTTTTTAACAATCGGCTCTACATTTTTCCCACATATTCTTTGGGCTCCCATGCAGATCGTAAGAGAAGGGAGAGGCATACGAACGGGTGAGACAGATGGTGGAGCAAAGCCGCAGTTTTTGACCAATCGGCATCGGATTTTTTACACATATTCTTTGGGCTCCCGGGTAGGTTGACAGAGTGTGGGGGGTGTATGAAGAACGAAGGGGGGGGGGGGGGGCAGCCGCAGTTTTTGACCAATCATCTACTGTACAAAATTCAAATTTGTGAAGTTTTTTTAAAAGTTATATTGGAATTTCGCGACTGGTTTCAAAATTCTCAACACTGGATTCGATGACTCGAGACTCAGAGTTTAGTCCAAGTTTAGTTCAACTTTCATTGTAGATTTCGCATTTTTCAAAATCAAATTCTACGACTTGAATATGAGTTTTATGATTTAAAATTCAAAAAGGCATTTTTCTTTTTATGCTTTTCAGTTTTTAATTATTTTTTCGCATTCAGAATTTTCCTTAGGCTTTGCACAAATTTCACAAGTAATTAAAAATTATAGAAACTTAATTTGACAACTTAGATACTATTTTTATAATCGAAATGTGAATAATACAGTTTCCATGTTCTTTATTCAAGTTTTTATTTCTATTTTACTTTCTCTGAGTTTCTTCCAACTTTAATTCAAATTTCACTATCGACTTCGCATTTTTCTAACCCAAATTCTACGATAAATACTTACAATTTTATGTTGATTCCATTCCACTATTTTACGTTTAAACTTAATATCAAGAGAAAACATGTAAGTAACGTCGAATGCAATAGAAAATTTTACTTTTAAATGCGTAATTAATTCGTAAGTTAAGTTAGTCTTAAATAATAAAAAGTTCTTCGCCATGTGTTTTACATGTTTTTTCATAACCTTATACAAGTTTTATTGCATTTTCGTTTGTTCTCGACGTATAGTATTAATTAGCCACAGGGCACAGCTAGTATCAGATAAAAAGGCGTCACGTGGTTCGTAAGATGATGCTCTTAGAGATAAACTGACAAACTATTTATCAAAATTCTAGATTAAAGAACAACAGAGAATGCATTCCTGGCAACGCAGTATTCGATAAGTTAATCACAACGCCGGCTCTAAGAAGCCGAACGATTTTTTAATTTGAAATTGCTCGGTACTTTATATCATATTGCAGTATAAGTTCATAAGAGGCGTGAGTCACCATAATAATCTGCATTTCTTGCCATTTTCTGCATATCTCTTCCCTAATAAGACATTTGCACATAATATTTATGATAGTTTCACCGACGGTGGCCGTTATATTCTCATTGCTTAATTGAATGTGAAATAATCTCAAAGCTACCAATCACGAGTTTATCCAGCATCGATGAATCAGATAGTGAATCATTTTTAATCATACGCTGATAAATAACACGTTTCAGGAAACTACTTGGGAGAAGTTAGAAATTATTTCTTCAAGTGAAACGAATCAATTCAATGTATAATTTTTTATGTAATTTATATTTTTCCCTGTATCAGTCTCACTAAATCTAAAATATATCGGAACGGTGAAGTACAAACGATGTTACATTGTTTTAATTTTGAAATTTTTATAATTTTTACATTCTAATTCATTGATTTTCATTCTCATTAATTGTTTTTAACAAATCCTCACGGATCTGCTTGTCTGTGATTAGATAAACGTTGTAGCCACGCTTACTTTTGAAGGTTTCTCCAATCGAGTCAGCCTTTGTTAAACTTTTTAGGGTCCCAAAATAGGCCAAGTTCGTTAACGAGATATTTCCGACCAAAATAAAAAATTTTAGAGCATTTTTTAAAATTGAAAAACATAACTTTTTACGTGTTTTAGAAATTGTTGTCAAAGATTCTGGTTCATAAAAAATACTTGCAAATTATCCTAATAATAATTTTAATTTCGATGAAAACTAAAAAAGTTATATGCTTTTTATCATTTTGAAATTTTTCTAAAAATACAGAAAAAAAATATTTTTTGACGGTTTAAGAAATTTCTGTTGAAATTTTTCCATTTTTTTTTATATTTCAAAACTATTTTAATTAAATTTTTTGATTAGACCTTATTTCAAAAATTTAGACAGTTTTCAAAATTATGCATTTTTTAAAGTCATTCCTAAGGTTTAATCATACATCATTTTTAGTAGATATGTATTTACAAGATTTATAAATTATAAACTTCATGACATTTTTTAATTTAACACAAAATGAAAAACAAATTTAATGGGAATATTTCCGCGCGGAGGGCATATTTTTTAAATAATACTGACCTTGGTGATCTTAGTTTCTATTTAGAAAGGAGATGTTGGCATTGTTGGCTATCTTTTTATCACAAAAATTCAGTGATGAGTTGAGTTATTACCCCAAAAAAGAGTTATCAGCAGCCAAACAAGTGGTTGAAAAAAAAGAAAATGTCATAGAATTCCAATATCAGAATTTCAAAATCTTAATTTTCCAATTGTTTACCTTCTTTAGATTTCGAAATAAAATATCTTATGGACCTGAAGATACGAACTCTTTTCAATGAGAAATATTATATAAGAATATCGAATGTTTTTAAATCGAAATTGTTCAGTTTTTAAAATTTTGATTATTAATTTTTCACTTTTGAAGATATTGCAAGTTATTCTATTTTAATTTTTAAATTCTTCATATTCTAAATATTTTCAACTTTAAAAATTTTAATTTTGGTTTCTTTCTGTTTATTAGTTCTGAATTCTTTAAATTTAAATTTTCTCAGTTTTGGAATAAGCTTCAGCGTTTAATAGTAAAATTGAAAATCGGTAGATACATCTGTAATTGTTTCTTAAAAACAAATTTAAATATTTAATCGTTGACTGTTCTATTGAAATTGCAGAATTTAAAATTTGCCAATCATTTATTTCAAAGAGTGTTAGTTTGAAGTGCTTCAATATTATTTAAGACTTAAAAGTTTGCGTTGAATTTTCTTAAAAAATTTCGATTTACAGTTTTTAATTTTGAATTCTTCCGGTCTGCAGCTTTTTGATTTTTAATCTTTTAAACTACATTTCAAAATGTCGCAAACAAAATTGATTATAATTTATTGTACATTTGGATACATAAAATCGTTTCAGATTTCTCGCTCGTTCGCCGAAGTTAAGTTATTATAGTTTTCAATTTTATGTTTTAATTAATAAATCTAAACATATTACTTGAAATACTTTCTATTGCATACAATTACGTAATCAATTTTAGCATAAGCGACACATATGAAATATAATATATAAGCATTATTCTGAGTGACACAAATAGTGTCTTATCGGAAAGAATCATTGTGTCAATTTGCACAAATTGAAGCTCGCAAAGCAAATTGCGCCATCTGGGTCTTCTAATTTCTTCTCATACTACTGTAAGTCAGCTTGATGTATTCCACGCTCATTCATAGTAAAATTGATGGCCTTATTTAGCATTCGAATATATAGGTCTTTCTTGGACGTCGGAAGATGCTGATAACAATCTCAACGATCCGAAGACTGTGTAATTATAATCTTACACTTTACTCGATGAAACTATCTAATTAGACTAAATCTAATTAGACTAAATCTAATCAAAAATAAATTTTTATAAAGATGTCAGATGAGCACGATCCTCTTTACATTAATGAATTTCTTGTACCTCCACATTGACAGAATTTGTTGAAGAGAAGTACACAAGAACGCCAATATAAGAACAGTTTCGGGGGTTGCCTAGTAATGGCCTTGCTACTAAATCAGTCCTTGGCAACGTAAACAGTCTATTTTGCAAACTGGTCGCGGCCGATTGTTGACGCTGCCACACACTGACACACGGCTCTGTAACTGCGTGAGACAGAAGTTCTTGGAATTATTAAATCAATTGCTCGTATACAGGCGTTCCTGTGTACATATAAAAATGATCGGTAGTTGGAATGGAAGCTCTAAAATTTCATACAAAATCTGTAAATTCCAATTATAAATTAAATGGGTGATTTAAAAGTGACCAACCTAAAATAAAGATAAAACTTATCAACCTTCATTTAAATTCCTGTGAGCTCCGACTTGAAATTGTTGGTTCCTGGAAATTTGTAAGAAAAATATTCTAATTGGTATTCTTGCCGGAGTAATTTCAGACAAAAGCTAAAAATTATATGTAGGATTGAATAAATTTGAATACTTATTACTGATATTTTGCAGAAAGTTTTTCACATTTCTAGGCATATTACTTAAAAGCTATTTTTTTGTTACAGAGAGAATACAGCACGTGATAAGTTAAAAAAAATTCTAGATTTTCTAAAGCTTTGCACCTCGACTTCAACCTTTAGCATGAGCTAGGAAGATAGTTGCAAAAATCTGAAAATTATACGACATAGAGCCTCAAATTTTGTTTTTAATCTAAGCCAAAGAAACTTAAAAAATCTGCATCGGTCCCCGAGATACGATCAAAAATGTTCAATCGTATCTGAGTTGAGTTTTTAGTCGACGATCACAGTTCTCGGCCGGTCTGCTGCTCGCCTCCTTCGTTGAGGCAGGATTGAATAGGCCACGCACAGAGGTGGTGCATGATTGGGGCTTTATTATACTTTTGAATCTGTTCATCAGTCATTTTTATTTCAAATAAAAGTTACATAAAAAATTTAAATAAATTTTTTATATGAAAAACAGTCTAAAAGGTTTAATAATGTAACTCATTTAATATAATATTCTG
>JAAAKG020202231.1:0-23420 GCA_010014905.2 Druon quercuslanigerum
CCTTACACTCGCTTTGCCACCCATATATATTGCTTTTATAGCTTGTAGGAGCCATCCATTTACACCGTACTCTTTCATTGATTCCTAATAAAATTGAAAATTTGGATGCACTACTGCCATATAGAGTAAAAAGAACAAATTTGTAGTATTTTTCAAATCATTTTACGACAGCCCTAAGTATTTTTTGAGGCTGTGTCTAGTCACTTAAAAAAATTGGGGGAGTCGGAAAAGGGGATAGACTAGTCGTCCAGATAATTCGTAGAGATTGGCCAAGTTTATAAAAGACTTTGCTACTCATCCTGAAACTCGGGAAGACTAGACACTTCGATTTTTTAAATTAATTTTGAAATTTGATATTCCAGTAGGGGCCGCCGTACTAGATGGGTTTTATTTATCAAATTTGAAGCTGCCTCCACCTCTTAACTACTAATAATTATTAATTTTTTATATGTTATATATTCATGATTAGAGAAATGATTTTTCATTAAAAGTGATCAATAATCAGATTTTTAAAATATACTTTCAAGAGTAATTTTGTTGAGGGAAAAGAAAATTTAAAAAAATATTTTTGTACTGTATGCTTCAAATTAAAGTAATTTATTATAAATAAAATCTCATCAAAATGCTTTAGTGTTAAAATTAATTTAAAAACTTTATTTAGATGGTATTTTCTTTCTATTTTGTGTGTTAAAAATGAAAAAAATACTTTAGTTTGTTTTTAACGATTGATTAAAAAAAGTGTTTGTTCAAATTTAATAACTTTTTAGCCTCTACCACAAGAAGACTATTTATGCATAAATAAAATTAAGGCTAGTATTCAGTAAAAGCTATAATTCATTTCAGAATGCACTTGTGACCGAAAATTCCCTTCCGGTGATCGGCTTTATTCGGTATAAAAAATTCAGCTGAATGGTCCCCACCCCCTCGTCGATCAAAATACATGAAAGGAATATTATTTCATGGTAGATTCGGCATGTCGTTTTTTTTCTCAAAATATTGCATTTGCTATCCATTTATGACCAACCATAGTCCACATCTGTTGAAATGGTTAGTATTGATACCCGTTAAAAATCCTTTCAATTCCGTTGCCCTAAAGTGAAATGTTTCCTTTTTCTTCTTCCAGCTTCTCCCATTAATTCTATTTTTTTGTCATTAATGCTTTTTATTTGATTACCATATTTATTTACTTTGTTTAATCTCCGCGGGTGCTATTATATTTATCAGATAACTCAATGCATTATACTTATCATAGTTAACACTGAGAACTGAGAAAAACTGAGTTTTTAAATTCGCACAATTTTCATATATCCATGTGATATGGAACCTAACCTAAACTCATACGCATATATTTATCTGCTGCTTGCAATCTTGGGTAAAGAGCAAAAACAAACGGAAGTTGGCTAATGGAAGATGTCCAATCGCTGTACGTGCTAGTCACAACGCATTGCAGACCTTACCAATGAATTTATATTCTCTTAAGATAAGGCACACCAAACCTGAAGGGAGGTTATCGTATTCCTTTTCTGAATATTAATTTCACCCTTAATCAAAAAGCTACTCGATGCCAAAGAAATATAAGATAATAAATAAAATACCAGAAATGGGAAAAGAATTAAGATAAGGGAAGAATTCAGCCGAAATTATGATTTTATTAATATTAAGATTTTGGGTCGACTAGACAAATTTTAAATTAAGTACAATCAAAATCTAAGGACTTTGAATTCAATACTCGTAACTCATTTTTAAATTAATATCTAAAACCCTTATTCAATTTGGCGTTCCTTATGGAAACGAACAGACACGTTTCTAAAAACATGTTTTGCGGATTCAGGGGGTCTCAAAACTTGTAAATTTGACAAAAACTAATCTAATACGCTCTCTAATGAGAATTTAAAAATAATTAAAGATCGAACATTAAATTACTAAAATTTGAATATCTTAATATAATATATATGTACAGTAAATTCAAAAAAGTATCAAGTGAATGTGTTTCAAAGATAATGTTTGGTGTTGAAGAGAATATCTTCAGGCGACTTTGCCTTTGGTAATGTCGTCGCCAACAATTAACGGTTATCAATATCTCGCCTGAGCTAATTCATCAAGTCGCCTCCTAGCTTGTCTTGACAGAGGGCTGACGTCATCTCGAACGTAGGATCTGGCCACTCTGATTAGCATTAACGATTCATAGACTTGCGACTAACTAGGGTCGTCCTTTGCCTCACCCCGCACCCCTTTTTACTCCTTGCACCCCTTTCACTAACCCTATACTCTCTTATCCTCTTTGGGCACGACGAATAGGTTATCTTCAGCGTTCGACAATCGCTTGATTTGCATAATGTTTGCCGGGTGTAAATTGCATGATGAGGACTCTACCTTTCCAAGGTTTTACATCCAGTGACCATCAATTGATTTTCTGATATACCGTTCGCGAACAATATATATACATTTTTTCGAAAGTCTCTGAACGCTAAACTTTATATAGCCTTTAGAATATACGAAACCTAATTTAATTCTGTTTTAATTTGAGAAACTTTGAATTATGGACCATCTTATATAGAGAATATAAATTTTTGAATAAGATTTGTATCACTACCAAATATATCTAACCTATAGCAGAACTGTAAAAATGTAATGTTCATATTTAAACAATCAATTCGCTTTCCTGTATTCCTATATAATTAGAAAATGCATCTCTTGACGAAAATCGTCTTACGATATCATCTTATTAACCGTTCGTCCGATAAAAATATTATTCCTTAATTATGAGTGTTCAGAATTTTAAATTAAATAGATGTAAACTGAGCTTCGGCGATTTGGAGATCGCAAACATTAAATTATGTATCTAATAGCTAGAAGTACGTCTCTTCTTTCTTTTACTAAATTTAACTTTAATGATATTCGATTATCAGTATCAAGGAATATGAAAGGCCACTGCATGACTTTCCTCCCATTAGAATTCTCGATCGTGACTCCCTCCCGTTTCGTCTATTGGGTATGTCTCAAGGGACACAGCACGAATTTTCCAGTCGGCGGGAGAATCGTGTTGGCGAGAAGTTGCGTATTACCCTTTCAGGATACTCGACGTGGTGCGGAATAAGAGAAGCAGTATTGGGGAGGAAAGGACAGAGGCTAGAGGCTGGTGACATGCTGCAGACGGTATACTACATAGTGCGTACAATGACCACTGTACGAACGAAGAACGAAGAACGTGCAGACGTTCCAGGTTAGAGCGAGTCCCTGTGGCGTTAGACGAGGGTATATTGAGGATAGTCGGCGTGATTGGTGTTGGTTAGACTGACCATTTGAATACACGGTACTGTAATCACGACTGAGCAACCACTCCCATCCACCCACCCACTCACTCACTCCATCTCTTCCTTATTCTCATCTGTGTTCTCCATATCCGTTCAGTCGAACATAGTCGTTGCACTTTCTCACCCATATGCTACACGCACGTCTGGACTTTCGGGAAATACATTGAAATTGTTAGCACCCCTCCTTCTCTTCATCGACGTTGTATTTCATCAAAGTCCACATAACCATAATAATGCATAGTGACTTTTTAATTCTCCATCCAAAGTTTCGCGTGTATATTTCCGATTCAGGAAATATCTTGTCAATGATGGACTCTACATGTTTTACATTATTCATTATAGTGTTTTTAATCGGTTCTACTTCTAACAGTTGAACTGTTATTGCATTTTACAATGTGATTGAAACTATCTCCAGGGACCTTCTCATCCCGCGGGACCCCATTGACCCTCAGGACTGCGAATACCTCATAGGATTCTTATTGTCTTATGAAATCTCCCCTATTGACCGGGATCTCCCCTATTGACCGGGATCTCCCCTATTTTTCGGAACATCCTATCCTCTTCCAAAGGATCTGGCTTCTCCTCGGGGCCCCTATTCATCTCTCGAGACCTCACCTACCCCTATATCTTGGGATGCCCCTTATCCCTGGTGATCCATCCTATCCCTGACGATTACGCCTTCCCCATGGAATTCCATATATCCCTCAAGACCTCCCTTATCACACAAAACCTTAGGAATCTTCGGGAACATAAACAGCCCAGGGGAACCCACATATTTCTGATTATAGTTCTCTCTTACATTTAAACAATTGCATATATATGTATGATACTATAAAAAGTTACAATTTATATCACTTCTGTTCTACTTTATCTTCAAAAAAGGTAAAAACAATTAAATGAGACATATTCTTAAATATTGTAATACGCAAATTTCGAAAAATTCACACTGGATAACAATTACGTAAAATTTGGTTTTCAGTTAAATAAAAATATAAAGCTGTACGAATCAAAGTGGACGCATAGCCAGAATGAAGAACGAGTACTGTAATTTACATGAGGCAAAGTGCCGCTTAGGGGCGAGTGTCACACACTATTTTGTATCGTACCAATCGATCATAAGTACAAATAGGTTGCATAGAGTTCTAACCTAAATATCCAAGAGGGAGTTCAACCCAAACCAATCCGATTCAACTCAATTTCCGAGACAAAGTAAGAGTACTGAAATATACACGCGGCAATATGTCACTTAACAAATATGAGTTCAGATTCGAAATCAGCGAACCCGAAAACTCCTTTGTGGCCATTTTCAGCAAAATTCAGAAATATTTTAATTTTCAACCGCCATATTGGATACACCATTTTAAAAGTTTCAAAATCCGAGTCCAGATTCGGGATCAGTGATCCCGAAGGTTCTTATATGTAAATTTTCATAAAGATATGTCTGAAAGTTTCCTCAAAACTGAATTTTTCTTTAAAAAAGGGCATTTTTTAACATTTGTTTATAATTATTAATGAATTAACAAAATTTTTTTGAACTTTTGCATCCTAATTTTGATTCTGTAAGATCGTTTAAGCATAAAAATACAAAAAACCCCGGTTGCACACAATATACATTTATATCAATTTATATTTGTTATCACACTAGTTAGCGCAAGCGCAAGATGTCTACATGCCAAAGTTGGGGTCAGTGCACTCATCGTGCCATAAAGTACATATACAAATGTCCGTTAGCCATTTAGATCACAGTCTCAGTTACATTATAGTACGCTGTACCCTAAGTAAAAATTATACGACCTAGGCTAAGAAGTGCTATTTTAGCTATCGTCCACAGTACATAAAATCGCGCTTATGACAGGGGTGTGATTAAATTTCTTTTTCGCAATATGTTGATGTTAGACGTGACGTTTTTCTATTGATCCTTTTGTATAAATTACAATACAATTTTCTAAAAAATGAATTTTATATTCTCATCTTAATGAAAAGGTATTGTTTTTATGTTAAACCTTGTTGATCTGAAAAGAATGATCAGAATTATAGTATTTTACAAATTAAAAACAAAAATAAACTGAACGTTTCAAGCCAATCAACGCACGATATGAAAAAACCAAGAGAAAAAAAACGTTGCCTTTTAAAAGCCCTGCACGATTATCATACCAAATTTGAAAATTTTTTAAAAAAATCGAAAATTCAAATTTTGGTTGTACAAAAAATAATGAAAAATCAAAGATTTCATTTTGCGATTAAATTATGCAAGATACGGAATAAGATCAGTCTTCAAAAAATATGTACCCAGAAAGAATAAAAAAGTTTATTGTTAATACATTTTTTATAGGACACGCAGTTTTGGTTTTATTAGAAAAAAAACATGATTAAAAATTATATAATTCAGTTTTTAAACAAATTGTACAAGCCACATAAAAAATAATAAGAGAATGGTTCTTTACCCAATAAGGGATACAAATTTGATATAAATTATTTTTTGACAGGATGCGTAGTTTTTATTTTATTCATTAAAAACAAAATAAAAATAAACACTTGAGCCGCCGCGTCGTGGGATGCCCGGCAAAAGTGATAAATGCATATTATGTAAATTAAAGTGGTTTTTCTTTTAACTCTTTTAACATAAAAAATAGTTAAAATACACTTAATAAGTACATAACACTTCAGTAATACGCACAAAATCGCAAATCAATTCACGCACGTGTAGGAACCTTTAAAGAGAGGGCATGCCGCTACACACTGCTATATGGTATATACAGAGTGGACAGGCTGGGGCGTACATGCATGGGGAACTGAATGATATCAGAATTGCACAACGGCAGGAGAGAAACCATTCTACAGGTGTGTTTTCAATTACGCGGTTTTAAACGAGCATTCGGATTGACCAATAGGTCAAGTCCATGCATCTTCGGATCAAGATTATAAAAGTTTTCATATTTGCGTTCAAAAGTTCAAATAGATACAAGTGTCAATAAATGTAGATTATGTTATGTAGTAATTACAAGTAATAAAAGTGTTTAATTACATTTGGGATGAGAACTAAACGTAATTTTTTTTCAGTGACAGAAGAGTGAATTGTCTTTAACGCGTATTTATTACAGCATAAAAAAGGTATATCATAAATAGACAGGATACGTTTTAAATAAAGTCAATAAAATAATACTTGCGGAAACATAAAATTGATAATTATTACATTTACGTTCATCAATTAGGATAAAAAGGTGAATTACAACATTCCCTCGAAATAATGACATGCGGCCCTGCGTGTTTTTTATACTTCCGATTGGTTATTCTTTACCAAGAAATTCTTTGTGCTTTTGTATGTTTATTGCTCACAGTATCGGCAGTAATAATTTGCACAATAATTACTTATTAATAATATAAACAATAATTACCTATTATAAATTTTAATAAGTAACGCATTATTTCTGAATTTAATAATTAATTTCCATTGTTTTTTTCGCAGATAGATCGTAGACGAAATACCCATCAGGAAATACAGATGGAATTGGTGCATTTCAGCTGGTGCATTTCAATAAACACTATTTAAAAATCGTTCCCTCTGGACCGTATCCCAGGGTTAAGAATTGATTAGCCTAAAATTAATTCTGAGACACTTCGATGGTATAGGTGTATAAAAAAGATATCTCGAAGAAATTTAACTTGCTCAAAATATAATTAATAAAGTTTTAAGGGAGTTTTTTTATTTTAGAAAATATTTTGTCTGAGCCTCAACTCAAAATTGGATTTTATCAACCCTTAAATAAATTTCAAAATTTGACGATGGTAGGGTTTATGCAACAGGATATCTGGATGCTGAGAATGAAATTTTTGTCATTAGAAAGACTCTTTTTTCACCTTGGAAATGGTCTCAAATTTAATGGGTTAGATATAAAAAATGACTTCAATGAAGAAGGTACTTTTTTGGTAAAAATATTTCAGATCTCAGTTTTTAAAATTATTGATATGAGAATTATCTATTTTATTATTTTCAAAGATTAAATTCATACATTATTGGTATCTTATCGAAAAATAAAAATCTTTGAGTGTAATTCAAAGCTGCTCGAAATGTTTTTTTAGTGTATTTAATTGAGGTCTTTTTCGAGTTTAAATTATGCTGTTAGGAATGATGACACCAGTTCCGTAAATTTTATTTCAGATGTCAACTTTTCAATTGGATGTTATCCTATATTTGTTATCGGTATAACTTGTGAAGGCATAGAATTTTGTTGAAGTTTTCGACAAGAACGCTTCTTTCGTTCGATGCAGTGGAACGCCATCATTTCTTGAAATTTCTTGAACTTTTAGAAAAGAAATTCTGGAATAAAATATCGCTCCTAGATTTATTTTTGATACACCATATCCTAAACGAATCGCTGATTTACTTTAGTGGTTGATCAAACCAAATTTTGAGTTGACGTCCAGAGAAAATATTTTCTAAAATAAAAAAACTCCCTAAAAACGTTAATAATTGAAATCCACTCAATCTTGGGATAAGGTCCAGAGAGTGTAAGGGTATAAGAGGGTAATAAGGTTAGATGAAATTTGGTTAGGTACTTAAATGAATTTTTGAACTTGCTGAAAATTTCCTTGAATTCTTTGAAACTTATCATAAATTTTTCGAAATTTCAAATATAAATATAATTCTCAACTATCACTCACTAGGATTGCCCTTTCATTTATATTTGGTCATGTTTTGCCGTGGACGATTTTTCTTACTTGTTGCAATTTATCTTGAATTTGTTCTAGTTCATCATAAGTTCTTTAGAATTTTTTAGAACTCAAGGGCGAATACGGTCTCACCTAGCCAGACGTACAAATGATACATAACCTCCATTTGTAACAGACATCATCATTTTACTTTTTATTTGAACACATTTTCTCACAAATGTATTCTTAAACTTGTTGCAATTAACGTAGAATTGTTTGGAATTCTTTAGGATCCCGCCGACAAAGATACTGTGTTGTGGAAAAAATATGTACTTATTAATTTTTGAAATTCTCAAGAATATCTGAGACACAAAATGCTTTTAGAGAAGAAGTGTAGTTGATATAAACCATTTCAGTATTAATTCACAATAATTTAATTAATTGTTGATTTTCCTGAAATCACATTAACTGATTATGCAAAGTATTATTATTTTCTAAAGATTTGTAAGCATTCAAAACGCTTGATTCATTAATTTCAAATATTTGAAGAATTTTTACAGTAAAATTAAGTTGATACAATAAGCGCAGGTTATATTTGAATTATGTTTTAGCATTAAGAATTTAGTGTTTACAAAATTCTATAAGATCCACCCAGAAGATTTTTAACATTGCTAAGACCTTTGGGTTATTCGAGGGTTTTCTGTTTTGGTACATTTCACGGACTTGAATCGCAATGGGGTAACTTCATCTTCCCTTTCATAGATGTACATCTTTTATCAATACAAACTTATTGATTAATTCCGAAAATATTATCTTTCAACAAATCAGAACTAAAATAAAAGGAAACCCTTATTTGAATTAATCCAACATTGTTTAAATTTATTCAATACATTGTTTTTCATTTATATAATGTAATTTTATTTCATGAAATAATATGAATTTGTTTTTAAATATATATAGCCTTAAATAAAACACTTATATAAAAGTCCTTTTTATTTACATTTTATACTCCTATTTAATATCAGATCTTCCTCTGATAAAATTAATCAGTAAATATTAAAATCCCTTTTTAATATTGAACCTAGGCCTGTTTATTTAAAAAGAATTTTCGTAAAAACGTCCATGTAAATTCTCTTCTTAATTAGGAATGCAGGCATCTGTATGTCGACTTCTACATGTGCCAGTGGTCAAATCTGCATACACGTTCGTCCATCTGGTTGAAAAGCAGGCTGGATGACGAGTGCTTCTAGGGCCTATACGAAGAGAGCCCTAAAAATCGTTTCACATTCATTTGAATATTACCACAGTACTTCAAACATCGATTATTCTATTATACTAAAAACATTAAGCAAGTATCAATTTTCATAAAATCTTAACTATGAATGTTTTAGTCTCATTATTTCTATTATCCCTATGGCAGATAAAAATAGAATGTCTTAGACTCCTTGAATAATTGGCACATAAGATTTGAAATGCAAGTGTTTTTTAAGCGTGCGGTTTTCTATAGTTTTCAAAAATGACTAAATTTGAAAATGAAGCTGACCGCTGCATCAGAAAGTACCCAGCACAGAAAAACTCGGAACTCTGTTATAGCCTTCTACTTCTGCCTTTAATAACTTCGGAGATTTTACAAGTTAATAATGCACATTTTAATTTTTATTATGGATTGTATAATATTGAATTGGGAAAAATGAATAAAGAAACTTAAATTATAGACATTAGTCATTATTGAAAGGATTAAAAGAAGCTGCGGGAGATGAGCAGTGCTTACTCAGGCGTGAACAAAAAAAATCATTTACATCCGGATTGGAACTTTTTTGGACTTGTTATCCACCACCGCCATCCCCAAAAGTGGAACTGATATAATTTAATTTAATTTGTATTAAAAAAAGAATAAAAAATGTTTTTTAATATTGCTCTATATGGTTATTCGTAGCGTGTATTGATTTCAAATAGGCCTCGCTTTTCAGCATATGTGCAGTTGAAAACTTCAGCACCCGCAATTCCCATTTATCGATTATCATTGAACTAAAAAGGAACGCTTAAAAGCAGTTCCTTTGGAGTCTAAGTTATAAAGGATGCCAACTTTTACTTGAGCCGTAACCTGACCGACCCACCAGCTTTTCTGTGATATACAGAAATAAATAAAAAGCCTATGAGTTACTATACAAAAAATTGTAGGACCCTGAGGCCCTAATGAAGTATGCCTGTCTCCTCAGAGAGAGTTTTGTCGATTTTTACTTGAATATACGTAGACACGTGACACACTCTTTGATCAGCATCAAGATGGCGAACGTTGCCAGTAAGGTTCTTTCAATAAAATGCATGATTTAGCTATCCCTTTACCCTGCCAACCGAAACGAACCGAACGAACCTCGACCCTCTTTACTTTCTCCCACTCTTCACTAAAATGGCGTAGAGAAGAAACCAGACTGTTACATACACCGAAACGACGACGCCATGAATTATAAAATGATGGTAAAAGCGAAAGTTTTCGCCTTGCTTGCAAGAGGAGTAGGAAGATCGGTAGTCCCATCTATGCCCCATACGAATAGATGAACACTAACTACACAGTCAACTGTTGCCTACATTAATGAAACGGGTAAGGGTTAACTGATTTTCTGCTGAAAGCCTGCTTAAAAGCCGCAGTTCTTTACCACTAGCCTAAATAAATGATTGACTTCAAGTTTGACTTCACTACTTTTCCTATATTCCCTAAAAGTCAAATAAACGAGATTTTTATTGTTATAGAACTTATTTGGATTGAGAAAGTATCTATGGTTTAGGCTCCTTCATTTATTTGAATTCGCTTAATTGAACGTCCGTCAATTAAAAAATGTATAATGCAATGTTCTAAGCAATTACTTAGATGTGTGCGCATGTGTGGTAATGTCACACTTTTTTGTGAAGAAGATACATTGAGGAATTTTGAACGGGTTTATTTTCACCACTTATATCTCAAAGCTGCCCGAAAGCTTTCTAAAAATATTTATTACCTTTCATTTGGCACTTTATAACATTTAAAAAATTAATTTTTTTATAGTAAAATATTTTTCACTTCATAGTTCTAACTTGATGCATGATTAGAAAAGATTCGTTGCTTTGAGATGAACCGATCTACCAATTATATTAAGAGAATTCATCAAAAAGTATAGAAAGTTATGCTCTTTTCTTATAATATTTTATAATGTGTGAAAAATGTTTGCTTGCAGTAAAACAATTTTTTCAAAATATAATTACAATGTGTTGACTATCATCAAGGCTTATCGATCGACCTACGATGCTAACTACTTTATTGAAGAGTAAGAAACTTAGGGTCATTCTTATTATTTTAAAATTTTGTTTTTTATAGTAGCATTTGTTTCATCGACATAATTCAAAGTTAATGCAAGAATAGAAAAGACATTTTTATATGCTCCAAAAAATTGCATACATTTTCATATACAATCATTCTTTAATAATTAATTTTTTTATTTTGCTAACCTTGTTACAATTATTTTTAATGAGGAAATGTCTTTACCGTAAACTGGAAAGAAAATATTTTTTCATTCAAGTTTTACTCGGGTGAACCCGGTTTTACATCATAGCCATGGACTAAGTCAAGTGACTGACGAGATTAGGATGTTATAAGTTACTTTAATACGATGCTTGAAACCTCCTGCGATGATGTTGTAGGTATACAATTAAGAGGAAACCCGATGGTTGGAGCTGACGACAGTCACCTCTGGATGCTTTCTTAGAGCTACCATCTGCCACTCCACAGACTTTTAGTCGCTTGCTTCCTGATAGTAAAGAAAGTTACTTCAAGTACGACAGGTGCTGATAAAACCTCCTTCTGAGCTACTGTTAATACCCTACTGACGCCTAAATGTTCAAAATGTTCAGTACTTGACTGGAAATTTCGGTTAAGTGGACAAGCAATGTGGATGATGTAGACTTTTCCACATTTTTTCCTCGCATCGCTATGTCAGGTCGATTGTCCCGGATGCAATGATCCGTTTGGATAGTAACATCCCAATATAAGATGTAATCTTCACTTTCTAAAGCGGGAATTGGAATGCATTTATACAAATGCGTCCATTCTATTAAGAGTCCTAGGTTTAGCGAAAAATATTGATGTATAATGCTCGCTACATCCTTACGTCTGTGCGTATATTCTCTATGAGCCATTATGCGGCAGCCATCAATAATGTGCTCGATGGATTCGTTTGTATCTCCACATAATCTGCACCGGTCAACCAAGTCTTGATTGACCACGTGTTTGTGATCATTCCTGGTGCTGACAGTCTTGTCTTGTATCGCAATAACGAATTATTCCTTATCTGGATACAGAACACCCTTTCTTATCCAAATATTGGGTGCCTCACTATCCACTTTATGTTGGTCTAACGTTTTGGGGTGCTCGCCGCGGATAGCTTTCTGTCTCCATTGTACTTCTAATTCCTCTATGGTTTCTGCCCTGATATTCAAGGCCCTATCTGAGGACAAATTCAAGAACATATAGTCAAGATCCGCTTAAAAAAATACAGAAAAAATAATAAAAAAATAAAACATAAAAATTAAAGCGCAACGTTTCGTTTGCTGTTAAAATAGTCTCGCAACTTTAACAACTGTGACACACTTTGTTCTTTTACATCTACAATGCCCCTGTTCCCCATATGCCGTGGTAGAACTAGCCTTTCAATCGCTGGATTTATGTGGTGCTGTCGGTGCTTCGTTATTTCTACGCGAACGATTCTCTTTAATTTTTCAAGGTCAGTGTAAAGGAGTACGTGAGGATAAAGATGGCATATGAGTTGCTGGCCCTGTTTTTTTCGAGTTGAGAAACCCTTCGTAATCAAACTGATTCTCGTAGTGAAGGTAGTCGTTAACCTGGCCTTAACTATCGTATAGTGAATACCCTTAGATTATAGAGTACCCAGATATTTATATGATTCACCTACAGTTATTGCCTCGATGTCATTTTCGAACCCGTTCTCTAACTCTGCGGTCCCTAATTTCCCTCTAATTAGATGAACTGTTCTGCATTTATTTTGTCCAAACTCCATGTGGATATAATTGGAAAAATGCTTTGTGACATCGATCACTTGCTGCAGTTTCTGGGAGGAAGTACGTACACCTTCAGGTCAGCCATGTACAGAAGGTGAGTATTCATCGTCTCACCAGGTTTTAATAACTCGAAGTACAACACACCACACTGGTCCTACCAAACACAGAGCATTGTCTTACGGCCAAAGTGATTTGACCTTGGAGTCGCTGGGCCGACCTCACCAAGTGAAAGCCATGATTTTTCCGCTTCGGGTTTTTGAAATAAATCCATTTTTCATCCTCCGTGACAATTCGATGCAGAAAAGATTTTCTTTCGAACCGTTCAAGCAGCATTTTACAAATGGTTTTTCGATTTTCCATTTGTCTATCGTTCAGTTTGTGTGGTATACATTTTCCATACTTTTGGATTTTTCCCATGGCTTTTAAACGTTGAAAAATTGCTCCTCGGGTCACATTTAGTGTGTGAGCCAATTGTTGTTGCGATTGTGTTGGGTCTTCATCCAATAACGCGTGCAATTCCTCGTCTTCGAACTTTTTCGCTGCACCAGGATGTTCATTGTATAATAAGAAAAGCAGCGAATACCGCAAATGCGATTTACCTGGAGCAAAACTCGAAATATTCACTGAGGTAAACAACTATGATGCTATTATTTTGGCAGGATGAAATTGTGTATTTTTGAAGGTTATTGAACATAGAAAAATATGACATAGATGCCAAATCATAGAAATGTATACATATCACTAGCGATATCTGTGAGTAAAACCGGCAAACTTCAACTAACATCCCTGTTATACTCATCGTTATGCGTATTGACCTAATTATCCTTGGTTATCCATGATCAAAATACTTGATTCTTGTACCCTAGAGCCTCATCGCATGACTTAGAAAGTCAACAATGCGTCAACATTTCGTAAAGCTTTAAGACTTCAAAGCAAATAGTCATACGGCACGGAAGAAAACGCTTGCTTGCAGTCAATGTACTCCACGTTTCAGTTCCTTTGATGCTTACGAGCTTGAGTCATGGCAACAGCGTCTATAGTGACTAGATCTTTAAAGCCTCGCGAGATTTTACAACATCCTGTTTGTTCTTCTGTAAGGATATAATTCTCGTCGGACATATACGTAGTACCCTGGAGCATAAAGCCTGTCATTAGATCTGGGTGTTCAATCATGTTTTGAAAGCACTTTACCAATGTATGATGCACACTCTTCTGGCACTTGTACCAGAAGTTGTGCACTATGTTCGGACCTGGAGCTTTCCAATTACTTTCCCTTTGTAAGACCGCTGAAACATCTAAATCTGTGTTGTTTGTCCGTTGCATTTCAGGGCTATTGCCTGCCCTTGCAGTGTCCAAATTGTATCTGTTCATTTTTCCCCAAACATATCTTTCAATTGAGGGGCGCTTTACACTCAGTTAACGATAGAACCTTCTTTTATCTGTCTCAAACTTTCGATTTTGTTGCCTTCATGTACTGCTTTTCTTGTACCAACGCAGTCTGGTATAAGGAAAATCAAGTCTTTGCCGTTGGAAGTCCATAAACTCATCCAATATTGATGGTGTTAATGTCCAGATGTGCCGAGGGTGGATGATTTTAGTAACATATTTTATCAGCTTTCTAGTTCTATTGCTTTTTTTATATTGAGTTCATCGAACCAATTTGCACCTTAATTTGCTAACATGCATATCCAACCTGATCTTCCATGGTGGATCTCGATTCCTTGTTGGGACAAAAACTGCATTTGCAGGCCTAGTTCTGCGGCCAAACGTTCTAACGGTTGCCACAGCTGCATAGTATACAAGAGTTTGCAGCTCTAACGTAGTTTGTTTTACGTTCAAATACTGAGGTAAAACCTTGCTGTTGAGTTGTTCTATTAGCGCACGCAGATTATTTTGGCTGTTCATTTTGGGCAGAAAATGCCTTAGTGTTGGTTCTACATATCTAAACTCTAGTATTTCTTTCAATTTCTTTCAAGTTGTTGTAGTTTTTCTGGGATTTCGCTATCCGCATCATCATTATTAATATCCGCAGGTTGTTGTAACAGGTACAGTACATGATGTTTATTATCCCTAGCATCTATGCCTGAAGCTTCAATCAAATTTTCGTTATCCATATCTTCTGGCTGCTATTCCACTTCCTTTTTCTAGCAGCTATTTCAACATCCGAAAATAATCTGTTTACAGATGTTGAGCGTTTTTAATCTGCCAGATTCTGTTCATTTATTTCTGTGGCTAGCACCGGGTATTTAAGTAAGAAGATTGTACGATGTTCTCCCCGCACTTTTTTGCCCACATTTCTCTGCCAAAAAATGAAGGCGCATAAAATCTCTGTTCCTTTAGTATGTTCATTTTCGACGCTTTTTTGGTTGCTGAACCTCGGCTTCTGCCTCTATTTGTATAAGAAAATCCATCTCTGAATGATACGGTGGTGTTAGATAATCTACAGGTTGAAGAAGAACATCAATTACCCCTGCTTGACCGTGCGAAGCGACTTCCTCTAACTGATATTCATCGCCGTCGTTTTCCACGCCAAATCAACCTTTTTGTATGTTAGGATACTTTGCAGAAAATCTCGTTCTTAAATTGTATCCTTTTTCTATTTTTGTTTCAAACTTCGCAATTTCATAATAGAGACACACGAAATCCTCTTTCATTGTGTTATCCAACTGTGCAGGCACAGTTGATTTTCCACTGCTTACCGTTTGTAGTAGATGTCCTTGCTGGCCAGCTGTTTAATTAGCGAGATCTACTTGGCCATCTCGCAGCTCACCATCCCTACCGTCCCGCATGCTGTGGCCCCTAGCGGCGGCTCCAGGAACGCCCCAACGATTCTCCGGAAGCGACAAGTGTTTCAAAATCTTTAATAAACTCTTCATTATTATTTATGGGTTTTGGTGTTCTGCTTAGTCACTTTCCTCTTCCTTATCTATCTGTCCGGCATGGGGAATCCTGTAAGTCGCAGTGCTACCGCCAATTTAGCCATCAAAGTCCTGAGAGGAAAGCTCAAGCCCTACCGCAACATCAACGTGAGAACACCTTCGGTAAGGCTCTTATTATTATTTTACTTATCATTTTTAATATTTTATCAATATTTGTCGAAGGCTATCATTATTATTATATTATATTATTATATTATAATATATAATATATATTAAAAATTTTTAATGTTGTCACAGACTGAAGATGGTTACTGTTCAACATTGCAAAGGCATTTTTGGTGTAGAGTTGGATTTTTATGATTTTGGAACAGTTTGCATGGAGCTGTCCCGGCATATATCATCAGTCACTGATGCATTTTCATCATGCAAACAAGGGATCTGATGAGAGAAGTGTTCCCCGACATATTGGACAAAGCCTGGTTTTTACCCCATTATTAACGGACTGGGTCGTTGTCAAGTGCGCGATGGGGGGACGGCTTTGGGATCGAACGCCAGACCTGTGAGGTGAAGTCTGAGCGTCTAACCAACTGAGCCACAGGGTTATTATTATTATTTTATTCAAAACTTTTACTGGGGTAAACCCGGTTATACATCATAGCCAGGGACTAAGTCAAGTGACTGTTCAGATCAGTATGCTTTAAGCTAATTTAATACGATGCTTGAAACCTCCTACGACGATGATGTAGGCATGCGATCGGCCGCCAGCGTTGGAGGTAAAAACAGTAATTCTTGGATGCTTTCCTATAGGGTTTCCTATAGTGTTTCTGTGAAAAGTAGCCCACCAATTTAGTACCTTTGGTGAAAAAATGATGTTATAAATTATCTTCTTTTTCAAACTAATTTTTTGAAAGGTTCCATTACTATTGAAATATAAAAAATTCGTTTAACCCTAAAAAGCTTTTTTTATTCAGAGATAAACCCTAAATTTTACGATATAAAGAATTTAAGATATCATCGAGTTCAGAACCCCTTCTCATTCTTTTTTTTATTAATTTGCACAGAATTTCTTCTACAATGTAAAGAGATTATTCTCTATAAGGATCAAATAAAAAATATGTATACCAGGTGACATGAAATAACATTGAATTTGGGTATGCAGTAAAACTACATATTTTACAGTTTAAAGATTCCTGCCATACTTAAAAATATATTTTTACCTATCATTTTATATAAATTCTTATTTTCAGCATATTAAAACTGCAATAAAATCGATAATCAATTCAATATGCAAAACTTATAAATTGTAAAATTGTATTGAAACACGCCGAAATATATAAATAAGGAAAAATACATTTGGAGTACTATAGACGCTTTTACGGTATGAAAAATGTGTATTTTGGTGAATTTCGAAATTCAAGGTTTTTTTCTGTCACCGGGTCTAATTATTTTCATGTAAAGTAGGTATGATTCACGCATTCTGTCAGTATCTTTTTAGTTCTGAAAGTAACCTTTTACCCCGCAGGAGGAGCGACAGCGAGTAAAAATGTGCGTAGAACAATATGAGTCAGTAATACTACCAGGAGTTTTACGGGCTCATAATCGTACTCTGTATATGCAAATTACAGACGTGATAAACTTGTATGTCATGACTGTGTTGCATAAAATATCGTGTGCTCCTAAGGAGAAAAACGTCTTTTTTATTTGTAATACTGGGATACGAAGATTGTTTGTCTCCTAGGCAAGGCCATAGCCATGGGCGGGGGTGATGTGGGCCCCCCCCCTTGAAGTTCATGAAAATTGTAAATAATATACATTTACTCTCCAGTTTGCCGCTACATCCCCCCCCCCAAATTTGCCCTGATGTGTACCCACCCCGAAATTTTTTTCTGGCTACGGCCTGTCTTTCCATTTAATAGTCCCACTCTGAAATATGGTATAATTTTAATGACAAGTAGAATTTAATTTAGGTAATTATTGAAAAGATAATAAACGCAATGTGCAAGAGAAATTTATGAACATGATTTTTAATTTCTAGAAGCTCGCATCGACCCTGAAGGGTTTAATATCTTAACTGGAATAAGTTTCAAGCTCTACCCCATTACGTTTAATCGTTGGCTCCTATACCAAGACTTTGCATCACTATAATACTATGCCGCCATGCAATGTCCCTGTGCCTTCTCTCTTCTACAGAGAACGTTTCTTGGCCTTTTCCCTTCATTATTGCCCACTGGCGTAACCCCTAATTAAACTTTTTTTCAAAATTTCAAAATTCAAAATACTATAAGTCAGTCAAGAAGTATTAGATAAGTATGTAAATACTAATTACTTGAGTAAGACAAGCGGGTTAGTTAAGTCAATTGTCTCAGAATTAAGCACATTGATAGCATCAATTTTGTGATTTCCAGATGTTACCTGCCTTCGTATTATTATATTCCATAGTCGAGTTAAATTTGGTTTTAGCTTTAATTTTACATTGCCAAGTATAATAATAATCTGCAGAGATTAAAGTGGTACTAAGAACGGGGCTAGCCTACGCTACTGAATAAGGGTTGAGTTTGGACTCCAGGACGACGTTCGATGGGGGAAACCCGACGCCTTCTCTCTTTATCTCCTTGCACAGATTTTAATATAAATTATAATCTAATACCATTTCTTAATACCTTTCCCCCATTTCCCTATCTACGGGACCTCAAAGCGACGCAGGCATTATTAGGGGTTTCTCAGTACGCGATCAATCATTCCTGGGGATGCTGAACCTAATTTCTTGCACCAATTAATATTGCAATCCCACTTCTCCACGGAGACAGCTCGGATCTTCTCCTAATTCATTCGATTTCTGTGGATTCTTTTTGTGTATGCGGCTCGCTTCGCTCACAAGTTTGAGCACTCCTGGGGCGCGTGTCTATTGGAACTCGCGCTTTGCTCTCGATAATGGTTTACTTCGCGCTTTGCACACTGAAATGTTTACACCCTGCACTTCGCGTTCGGATACTTTTTTTTGCTCTTACAATGCTTGAATGAAACTTTATCTCAAGGATCTCTTTTGGATCCCAGTATTTATATGCGTCTTCATATTCTGAATTTTCTACTTAATTAAGTATGGTTAAAGATTCAGTTTCTCAAAGCTCTGTATGCTTTGAGGTACACATTCTTATCGTGACACTCGCGCTACGCGCTCGATTGTTGACGGGCATTTGTAAATGCATATTTATTTTCTGCACATTTTTTTCTATATCGCGTTGCTGTGCTAAAAATAGGATTTTTGTTTTTATATTATTTTTTTAAGATAAAACAAAATATCGATTTTTTCATATAAATTTCGATAAATAAATTAAAAACAAGGAGTTCTGTCAAAAACTGGTTCACAGAAATTTGGTAGGAATTTCTTAGCGTTGAAAATCCTTCAAAAAATGTTCCCCATATTTTGCGTCGCTTATTGGCTAAAAATTTAAATTTTCCATTTCCTGCATATAAATTTCGATACATATATATATATATAATAAATTATAATAAACCTGTATCTCTTTTTTTGGATGAACAAGTTTTGTCTATCAGTTTGCTTTCGTACCTTTTATCGTTTTTTCACAAACTTTTCATTTTTATTTTTAATTTCATTTTTATGTCTAAAACCAAAACTACGCGTCCAATCAAGAAGCGATTTAATAGAAATTTTTAGATCTTTCTTTGAACAATAATTTTTTTTAAATTCCTCTTCTTCGCAAATTGCATAGTTTGACCACAAAATGGAATTTTTTATTCATCATTATTTTTTATGTGATCAAAATTTGAATTTTCGATTTTTTATGAAAGTGCATAAGGTTGATATAATAATCGTATGGGGCTTAAAAAACAACGTTTTTCTTCTATTATTTTTTTTTCATTTTGTACGTTGTTTGGCTCAAAAGTTTAATTTTTGATTGATTTTTACATTCTCTGTGTTGTGATTGTGGCTGTGTTTGTGTTTGTGGTTTTGGTTGTGTTTGCGGTTGTGGTTGTCTGTATACTGGATAACTTTCAAAAGACTAGTTGGATTGGATTGTGTATTATATTGAGACAAAGTAGGATACGAAAAGAGCCAGATCGCCAAAAATTGTGCAAACAAAAAAGATCTATAAACTTGTCATGAATTACTTTTTTATAGGATAAATAGTTTTTGTTTTATTGATGAAAAACATCATGTGAAATAAAATAAAATAAAATTGTGTACAAACGATGCAAGCTACGAGAATCAATGAGAGAACATTTATTCAAGTGAAAAATATTAACAAGTTTTTTACGTATATTTTTTTTGGAAGCGTAGTTTTTCTTTTTTCGTAAAAACAAGATTAAAAATTAAAAATGTTTATAAAACCATATATGTAAATTTATTGGAATGATACATGTTTCAGCACAGCTAAGAATATAATCTAATGCAAAATAAGAAACGAATATTAAAGTAATCATGATAAGTACAATTTGTGCTTTATTTTGTAATATCTGAACAAGCAATCCCTGGAAGAGTTACATAAAAAATGTATTATATTTGATACAAAAGTCTTGAGCCTAATGTAGAAGCGTTGACATTTTTGACAAAATCGAGTGCGAAGCACGAGATACGTGATGAAAATAAGACCTTTGATTCTAAAAGGTCTGTTCATGAACGTGGAAGAAATGCAAAGACCGAGCGCGAAGTGCGAGAACCATCAGTGGCGCGACTTAGGTGCGCTGAAACTCACGAGCAAAGCTCTTTTAACAAAAGAAAATTCACAATTACAAAATAAAAGTGGTGGATGTTTTGAGTTTTAATTTAAAATTGTTTGCACAACAATGTGCGAAAAATAAAAAGACCGAGCACATAGTGCGAGATGCATACATCACCGAGCGCGAAGCGCGAGAAATAACATTCGTGCGCCGTAGGCGCGTTCAAACTCTTGAGCGAAGCGAGCCTCGCACGATGAAAATGTACCCGCACAGCGGGCAGTTTTATTTAATTTTGTAAATGCTTTAGCTCTGATTTGTTTTTAAACAAAATGACTGGTTAACGAACTCATCCGTTCTTTTAGCACCTAAAAAAAGTGTGCCAAAGTTTGATTTGATTCGTTAATTTTTTCGAGAGTTATAGTGTTTTTGGACGGACGGCCGAATTGGCGGAGGGAGCGACAAACGCCCTCGCCAAAACTTGAATTTCGCGTTCAGGGGGTCTCAAAACGTAAAGATTCGTTGAAAAATTGTGATTTCAAATTTCAGACAATTTTTATACTTTCTCAATCATAAGTGAAGAGAATGCAAAAATTATTTTTGATAAATATTTCTGTAAAGATGGAAATTATAATAAAAGATGATTATCAAATGACGTTTCTAAAGATGCTTATCAAAACATACATTTTTGTGGGGTCTTTTCATTTATCTTTACTCGTATTTTGTTCATTTTCTTATCATGAATTTATACATTTGTTTGAAATTTTGTTAGAAGAAAAAACTTAAAATCTGCTCAGAGTCTAAAACTTCTGATTATGGTTACCGTGACATTTATAATCTTAACTACATATATCTTTTGATTTAGAGCCAAGTCTTAAGTTTAGCAAGAGAACATGAAACAGTAAGAGTAAGATTGGAAGGGGAATCTGCTAACGTTCATCTTTGAAGCTCATATCTCGTTTTGCTTAACGCCTGGAGGTGGCCAGTTAAGATATAAGAAACACAGGATGAGGTCAGGGAGTTAGGAAACGGAGGTATAAGAATAGGATAAAGGAAAGATAGCTAACCGATGGATTTATGTCCTGAACTCCCGACAGTCCTGACAGCCTCGTTCAGGATATATGTGGCAACGCTCTCCCTCGTGTTTACACTCATACGCATCGCGTTCGAATCCCGTATTTACGCACAAATACGCGTATATATAACCGTATCCAATATTTGCTTTCTTACATCTATCTCGCTTCGTATAGCACTTCGCGGCCCTCGGGCGTCTTCAGACGCCCCCCTCAAATCGAATCAACCCTCTTAGCTGACTACCCCCTTCCTTGATCCTTTCAATCCTTAGTGTACTTGACGAATTAATTCATTTTGATCCCTAGTTTTTTCACAACGTAGATATTTTTCAAGCAAAGCTGACATTCGTAGGTATTTTTAGGATTTTAATCTAATTTTAGTAATTTTAGATTTAAGGTTCATATCATACTTTATTTGTTTCAAGATTATTAGAATACAACATATTTGACTGGCACAACTCTAAAGTAAAACAATCGAAGCTCATATTTAAATAAACGCATCCACTTTCATCTTGCAAACTAAGTATGAATTTGAAAACGTTTTCAAATTACATTTTTCGGCTGATTTATGTCTATCGGGAATAGGTGCTTGAAACTTAGATATTTAGTTTTGAGCCATCATGCATAGTACGCAATACGTATATAATACTGAACAGCTAGATTTGAATAAAGAAATGATTACCGTTGAAATTGAAAAATATATTCACTTTTCAAAAATATTGCTTGTTTATTTAGAAACAAGTGTGCAGTACGAAACCATTATTCAAAATTTACATATTTTTAATGACAATTTGGATACATTAGTTTATCCTTTAGAACCATATCCGTATCCTCCATTTCCTCTATATCCTCCATATCCTCCATATTGTCCATATCCTAGATTTCCTCCATATCTTCCATGTTGTCCATATCCTAGATTTCCTCCATATCTTCCATTTCCTCCGTATCCATTTCCTCCGTATGCATTTCCTCCGTATCCATTTCCTCCATATGCATTTCCTCCATATCCATATCCTCCTCTTGTATCGCCTTGATAACCTCTACGATAATTTCCTCTTCTATATGGTCTTCTTCGACGACGTTTTTTTTTACCAAATGCTTGACCCGCATCAGCTCCTATCACTGCTGCAGGGCCGACTGCAACATGTTAGGTTCATATGAGTTGATGAATAAATATTTTACAAATCATATATAAGGGCTGTGTAAAAACTTAGGCTATATTCTGCGCAACTATAAATGGAATATAACACTATTGCATAACCACGATTACGTTCTAGCTCTAATGCCCAACCGTAACTTCGAAAAACTTTAAGTTAAATTTATACAAATTAAAATACATTAATTGAAGCTTTAGCAGAGATAATGTTGTATCAACAAAAATCTGTTATGTTACAATTTTCATTTAAACTGCCTTTGTATGTAAATGTAATCTTTCATATCACAGAAAAAAAACCAAAGTTAAACTTTGTTACATGTGCAATTTTTCGCTGTTATAGTTTGCATGCTATTCGGCGAAAGTTTATCATACAATGGAATAAAAGCGGTCGCCTGCTACGTTCTTAGCGACAATAAGAAAAGGGCAATATATCAGCCAATTAAAGCTATAAATCAGGACGCTAGATTAAAAATGAACTTTTCGCTTACTCAATTATTATTGTAAACATAATTTTATTCATCAGAAACGAATTACAACATATGTGGCGTGGAATGGGAAAAGGTGGCTTAGGGTCTAATACGAGATTTTCGGGTAGAGGCAAAAGAATGGAAAGGCAGGTAGA
>JAAAKG020202242.1:0-23420 GCA_010014905.2 Druon quercuslanigerum
AAATTCATTTATGACACATATATGTTAACTTATTCCTTGATTTTATTCAAAATTTTTCATCAAATACATGACGATGTATTTTGTTTTTGCTGTAATTTCATCTCCGTTAAACGTTGAGAAATGATACTGTGAATCATTCTTATATTAGGGATTTCCCAATTATTTCTGCAACGATTTTCAATGCATAATCTATAACATGAATTATTTTTTACAATCTTCAATTAAATTTATGAATTCTAGACTAAGGACTACATATCTGGTTTCATATATGACTCAATTTATTTTTGCAAGCCATACATGGCTATATATGTCATTATAAATCAAACATTATTGATTTCAATTTTGTCATATATGGTTGCATGCGCAAACATGAATGGTCCTGCACAACTATGCATGCGATCATATATGAAAAAATTTTTATAAAATTGTGTCCATGTACAAAATCATATATAAATGTATATGATATCATCTATGATTATATATAATCATTCATGGATCATGCATAATTTATGTATGATCATGCATAATTTTTTTTTACTCGGGATGGCAAAAATTCAACTATTTTCTTGAAAATTTCTTTCTTTGCCAGTTCAAAATTATTTTGGGTATTTAAATTGAAAATGTAACTATTATTGGTTGAACAATTATATGTTTAGGTTCAAGCTTCAATAGTTTTATTAAATATTTGTTATTTAAAAAAATGAATTCGGCTACTTTCGATTGGTAATAAAAATCTTTTTTGGTTCAAATATCAACTTCACCTTTTTTGGGTTAAAAATTCGATAACTCGTTAAAATTTTGTACAAATTCATAATTTTACTTGAAAATTCCACATTTTAGTTGTAAATTACATTTGTTTTTGCAAATTTATATTTTAGAGTTAAAAATATAACTGTTCTGAAGTAAACTTTTGTTTTTGGCTAACAAATCCAATAATTTGGTAGAAAATAACCGTGTTTAATTAAAAATTAATTTTTTTGTTGAAAATTTATATATTTTTGGGTTTATGAATTCTGATATTTTGGTAGAAAATTAAAAAATTTTGTTAAAAAGATTTTTTCTTTTTTGATTGAAAAATCTTACTTGGTTCAAAACTCATTTCTTATTTTTAAAGAAATGTTACCTGTTTTGATTGCGAGCCGAACTTTTTGGGTAAAAATTCGTGTTTTTTTGAAGGGAATTCATTTTTTTTTAAATTTATAATTAAAACATTTTTTTCTTAGAATAAAATTAGTTTTTTTTTATTTCAAAAATCAACAATTTGTTAGAAAATAATTTGGTAAAAAGTTAACGTATTTGATTAAAAATTAATTTTTTTGAAAATTCATATATTTATGGGTTTGACAATTATGATATTTTGGTAGAAAATTAAAAAATTGTATTAAAATGTTTTTTTCTTTTTTGATTGAAAAATCTTACTTGGTTAAAATTTAATTTCTTATTTTACAAATGTTACCTGTTTGGGTTACCAGAACTTTTTTTTCTGAAATATGAACTATTATATTTTTTTATAAGAATTCATCTTTTTTAGTAAAAAGTTAGTTTTTTTATTTTCAAATTCAACAATTTGTTAGAAAATAATTTGGTAGAGAATTAACGTGTTTGGTTGAAAATTAATTTTATTTTCTTCGAAAATTCATATATTTATGAGTTTGACAATTATGATATTTTGGTACAAAATTAAAAAATTCTATTAAAATGTTTTTTTTTATATTTTTTGATTGAAAAATCTTACTTGGTTAAAAATTATTTTCTTAATTTTTTAGAAATGTTACCTGGTTTGGCTCCCAGAACTTTTTTTTGTTAAAATATCAACTATTATATTTTTTTTATAAGAATTCATCTTTTTTAGTAAAAGATTAGTTTTTTTATTTCAAAATTCAACAATTTGTTAGAAAATAATTTGGTAAAAAGTTAACGTATTTGATTAAAAATTAATTTTTTTTTAAATTCATATATTTATGGGTTTGACAATTATGATATTTTGGTACAAAATTAAGAAATTCTATTAAAATGTTTTTTTTTCTTTTTTGATTGAAAAATCTTACTTGGTGGAAAATTGTTTTCTTATTTTTATAGAAATGTTACCTGTTTTCGTTACCAGAACTTTTTTTGTTAAAATATGAATTATTATTTTTTTTTAATAAGAATTCATCTTTTTTAGTAAAAAATTAGTTTTTTTATATTAAAATTTAACAATTTGTTAGAAAATAATTTGGTAGAAAATTAACGTGTTTGGTTAAAAATTAATTTTTTTTGTTTGAAAATTCATATATTTATGGGTTTGACAATTATGATATTTTGGTCGAAAATTAAAAAATGTTATTAAAATGTTTTTTTTTTTTATTAAAAAATCTTACTTGGTTAAAAGTTCATTTCATATGTTTATAGAAATTTTACGTGCTTTGGTTACCAGAACTTTTTTTCCGTTGAAATATGAACTATTATATTTTTTAAATAAGAATTCATCTTTTTTAGTAGAATATTAGTTTTTTTATTTTCAAATTTAACAATTTGTTAGAAAAAGCAGTATTAGATTAATTTAAAAAGGTGAATTCTGATCCAGAAATTTCAAAATTGTTATATCAACCAAAAAAGATTTTTATTAAGAAAACAGTTAAATTAATGAAAAAAACAATGAATTTTTAATAAAACTGTTGAAGTCTCAATCTAAGCAGCTTAATTTCAGCGATTTAAATCAACTTAAGTACGTGCAATTTTGTGAAACTTTGGTGCTTATTTGATATTTTTATAGCAATAGTTCGGAGTTTTGCTGGAAATAAGATTATAACCTATATCCAAGTAGAGGCTAGAAAGTCTGAATTGATTTTAAGGTCTTGTGATTATATAAATAGTTAAAATAGTTTTTTAGAATCGTTTTTCAAACGGTTAAACAATCTTCAATTATTCTTATTTTAATTGCGTTATACTTTGTTTTGTTGTTCAGGTCAAGATCCTCGGTTCCAACTTTTTGAAATCCAGAAATATAAACATCATATTGGATATTTTAAAATTGTGTTCCTTTAAATTAAAATCATATAAAATTAATTTATTCTGATTATAAAGTAAACAGTATCTTTTAATTCATTTCTAGTCTTATACGTCAACATTATACCTGCTAATTTTTTATTTTTCAGGCACTGTTTGTGAAAAATGTTAGTCCACTGAGGATGAAGTATTTTCTCATATTGGAACGGTCTTCCCTAGTTCCAATGATTAGGATGGCAATCGAAAGATGCTGATCTTTACAGATATGTTTACTCATTTTTTTATTTTTAAAAACAAATTTTTATTTTAATGTGACTGATACTAGAAAAACATATAAAGCCAAGTTGGGGCCAAGTCGGTCGGTAAGTTAGTTACTCTCTGGCCTAGGTGTTTTTACTCATGGGTTAGGCGTTTAATTTGTGGTTTGGTCATGGCAAAATTCCCAAATTGGGGCCAAGTTTTTCCTAACTTGGGCAGTATATGTTTATCTTGGAACATTCCAAAAGAATCCACATAATAAATCTATTTCAAACCCCTATGCCTTTCTAAGATCTTAAGATGGGCAAGAATGCACCGCTGTGATTAGCCACAGAAATAATGTTCTACAAACCCCCACCCCTTTCCAACGTATCCTGAGGGGCGGATCCCAAAAGGACTTTCCTTTTTAACCCATATAAATGACCTATTACTGTGAGAATTATGAATCGGATCGAAATTCTGAAGGGTGCTATAAGATATAATGAGGGTAATTTTCTTTTGTGTTGTAAAGCAGCAGCGCAATTGTTATTTGTGAATAAAGTACGTTTAAGAATTCGGAGAAAATATGTCGGTTGCAATATTCGCAACACAGCCTCATTGAAGTCATAGGACTCTGTAGGCGAGTGAAAATGTGGGATATAGTAGAATATTTCATGAAATCCGTTGACTACGGTTTGTGGCTTGCTGGAGTTTCTACTGCTGCAGTTACCGAATGCACGGGACGAATAGAAGGAAGGTGGACGGTCGCCGAAGCGAGGGAACCGAGGGCGCATTTCCTGCGTTATAGTGGCTGTAAATTTCATATGCGAATTCCAACCCCCTGGTAGTGCCATCCAACCCTTCTGCTTCTCCTCAACCCCTTTCAGCAACCATGCTTGCACACACATGTCTAGGTGCAATCCGACCGAGTGAAACGAGCAGTGGCTGACTCGCCTCAATGAAAGTCTCCTTTTCTCGAGTACCTGAATTTAAGCCAGTCTCGAAGAGAGACGAGAACGGCTTCCTCAAACTCCAACCACCCCCAACCCTTCAACAACCCCCTCTGAGTATCTGAGTCTCTTGGGCTACCCCCCTCATTTCGCTCCTTTTCCCATGATCTTCGCTCGAGAACTTCACACTTCCTCTTTTTGAGATTCCAAGTGTCTGGGTAAAGAGCGGATTTATTTTCGTTAAGTGGCGAATCGAGATTCAAGAGAAAAGAAATTGGTGAGCTGCTCAGAGGGAATGGAGAATAGGACGATGGGGAACTTTTCTATCTTGATTTGGCTTGTACGAGTGAGTTTGTTTCAACAAGTTTCTATCTTTGGTCAAGCAGCAGCTTATAGAATTTTTTGTCTTTAAGTTTATTCAATCGTATTAAGAGAAAATTAATACTCGATCAATGTTTCTGATTACTGCGAGGGTGTCTATTAGGGAGGGTTGACAAGCAAAACATTGGAAATTAAAAACAACTAAGCAGACTTTGTAGTCCTCAGGCGGAATCACCATCTTGCACGGCCATCAATATGAGCTTCCTTACACTTGTAAGGGACCCTAATTAAATTACGAAACAATCCAAGGGGGGGGGGGGTGTCGAGACATTTTGTTAAGATTTCTTACGGAGGGGCCTTGACTAATGTATGTAATTATTTCAAATTCGCAAGAACATTCTTCTGAAGATTATCTTTTTAATTTTAATTTTATTTTTTAATTGAAAGTTTAATAATTTTTTTTAAAAAGACATCCTTTTTGGTTGAAAATTCAACTATTTTTTTTAAAATTCGTCTTTTTGGGTTAAGAATGCAACTTTTTCGTAGAACATTAAACCTTTGTTTAAAATTGATATTTTGTGCCGATAAGTGAACTTAAATATTGTTTTGTTGCAAAAACTATTTTTTTTAAATTCTGTCTCTTTTATGTAATAGTTCATCTTTTTGAATAGAAATATTACATCTTTGTTGGAGAAAAGTGCATTTGTTTTGTTGATAATTCAATTATTTCCTAAAAAATTTACTCTTATTTCGATATTTTTTGTTAAAAAGCTATACTTTTTGGTTAAAAACTCGACTATTTAGCACAAAAATTGACTTATTGTTTACAATTCTTATTTTGTTGTTAGAAAGTAAACTAAAATCTTCTTTAGATAAAAATGTCAATTTTATCAATTTCTCTGTTTTAAAAGAAATTTCATCTTTCTTAAGTAAAAATGAAACTGTTCAATTGAAATTCAACTCTTTTTTGAAATTTTGTCTTTTTAAATATGAAATTCACCTGATTTAGCAGATATTTCATATTTTTTTGATAAAAATGTAACTATTTGGCTTGAAATTCGAAAATTTTGATAAAAAATCATACTTTTTAGTAGAAAATTCTGCGATTTTTTTGACATTTTAATTTCAATTCAATTATTTAGTTAAATTTCTAATTTTAATTTAAAAAAATTAACTAAAACCTTTTCAGGATAAAACTGCAACAATTTATTTTTGTATTTTTTCTGTTTGCATACAAATTTATCTGTTTCAAAAGAAATGTTTTTTTTTCTACTAATTCCTTCAAAAATTACACATGTTTTTTTGGGAGAAAAAAAATTAGATTTTTTTTGCTACTTTACTATAAAAAAAACTCAAATTTCAATTTTTTTGACAAAGCTAATTGTATTTAAAAGGTATTGACTCAAGCTTCAACTCTTTTTAAAAATTTTGTCTTTTGATCTTGAAATTCACCTGCTTTATCAAAAGTGACATATTTTTTTAAATTGTAACTATTTGCCTTAAAATTTAACAATTTTGTTAAATAATCATACTTTTTAGTAGAAAATTCTGCGATTTTGTTGAAATTTTAATTATTTTGTAGGAGATTTACTGATTGTTTAAAATGCATACTTTGGTGTAAAAAAATTAACTGAAATATTTTTTTGATGAATTTCCAACTATTTAAAAACAATTGTCTTAATTTGTTTATTAAAAATTTATCTATTTTAGTAAAAATGTCATCTTTCTTGGATAAAAATTCAACTATTTATTTTTGTTTTTGATTCGTTTACATACAAAGTCAACTTTTTTAAGAGAAATGTTTTTTTTTTTTATAAAAATTAAAAAAGTTCTTTTTTCAGGAATGTCATAACTTTCAAACAGCTCAAGAAAAAACATCATCTTGGGCTCATTTTAAAGAAAATACAAATACGCATCTATCTCATTTTTAATTTTTTCAATCTACAAATTCCTTCAAAAATGACACATGTTTTTTGGGTGAAAAAAAACGAGTTTTAATGAAAATTGGTACATAGGGTTTTTTGGGGTCGCTGATTACAAATCTGAACTCAGATTTAGAAAATTCAAAATGGCGGATCCAATATGGCGTCCAAAATATGAAATTTTTGTTGTTGAAAATTGGTGTACAAAAACAAGTGAAGTTCGAACTAAAGGGTTATGTAGCACATGTAACGTACCATTGTATATATATATACATATAAATATACGTATACATATACATATACATATAAATATACATATACATATACATATACATATACATATAAATATGCATATACATATATACTTATATCAATATCATCATTCATAAAAGATACACACAAACCAAAAAATAATTACAAAATTAGCAATGTAAACAAATTTAAAAAAAAATTAAAAACCACAAAAGATTTAAAAAAATTAGAAGAAAAGAATAAAAAAAATTATAAAAGATAAAAAGTATTTAAAAAATTAAAATTAAATCAACTGCAACTGTTATGCAACTATGAAATTGGTTATTTGAGGTTAAAGGCCGCCATATTAGTACTAATTTTCTGAATTTTTTAAACATAAATTTAGATTCGTGATCAGTGATCCCAAAAACCTCTGTATACCAATTTTCAGAAAAAAATCCAAAAATATTTCCAATTTCGGCAGCCATACTGGATCCGCCATTCTAAATTTTGAAAATCTGAGTATAAATTCATAGTTAGCGACACCAAAAACCCTTATGTACCCATTTTCATAAGGATATAATAAAAAGTTTTTTTAAGAATGAATTTTTTAAACAAAATAGGTTTTTTTCATCTTTGTTTATAAGTATTAAAAAATTATTAACAAATTTTGGATCCTTCGCACATTAATTTTAATTTTCTATGATCCTGCGAGTATGAAATTTAAAAAAAAAACCTGTGTAAAATCCAATAAAAACTACTCTGAAATCGCAAACAATGATACGAAAAAAGATGGGAATACGGTATTTTCACCATGCCGCAAAGGGCTAAAAGGTGTTGACTCAAGCTTTGAAAGCACGTTGGATTTTTTCCAATAAATGCATTTTTGACAGTATAAAAATACGCTCTTTACGAATAATATTTATAATAAATTTATTTTTGTTATTATTTATTTTTTTTAATAAATTATAAAATAAATTTATGAATAAAAATTATAGAAGAATAATCATTATAAACATTAAAATATTCTTATCGAATGATTATACAAAGTTGATAGTAAAGGTGATTCTAAACTTCATTCTATAAAAATAGTTCACTCAATGAATACTGAATCACGATGATTGTAACACATATGTTTCAGTTTGTGTCTTCAGTTTGGTCCTCGTTCGCGTACGTGTTTCTGGTGGAATGATAAAATAATAAAATTTCACAAAACGATACTGAAGATCCGCAAATTGGAAACAGTTTTGAATTAAGCTTGACAATCCTGTTCTTATAACTCTGATAATAATTTACTCTGGTTTACAGTCTTTAGAGCTCTGAGGCATCATCACCCTTCTTGCACAGCCCTCAGTATCAGCTTCCTTACACTTGTAAGGCAAAAGCGAACCGGAGAATGAAGGAAGATGTAGATAAAGGACGATGAAAGTGGGATGGTGTAGTACTTCTCTCAGAGTGATCTATTCCTTAATGCATGTAAATGAGATGCGATGCTTTGTGGGTACTCGTTGGAAATAGCGGCATGTCCTCTCTGTAACTTCAACCAGGCTATATGAAGGGTCCAACCTGCACCAACGTAGATGCCGCTATCGGCTAGTGTTCTCTATACGTGTTACGTATTTCTATCCGAAAGATATTTCTCACATGTGTCGGTGCACCTTCACATTCTTGCCCAGAATGCATCACGATCTGGAGCAGTGGGAAATTCGCCAGCTACATTTTCGAGTGCTCATTCCCTTCGTAGTCATCGTCCACATTCTCTTCAAGATTATAGCATACTATCATCGCCATTTCAGAATGGAAAGTATGCAATTCGACCATCCTGAGGGGTAGCTGACAGCCATATGGGGAAAGGTTAGGTGGAAAGCAATATCAAGTCCACAAGAGTTCATTCTCAGATTCAACTCAAAGTCCACTATCTGTTCCATTGCAGTCATTCTCCTGAAAGGAGTTTTCCTTATGTTATGGTTATTGGTTCCCAGGAGAAGGCTATACCCACTTTTGCATTTTTCTCTATATGTTCTTATGCATAGGTAGATTATAGTCTCTTATGTTCCTGAGATAATCTTCTGAAGTAGGATTTTTATCAGGTTGGCTGGAAGACACAAAATTCCTAAAAGTCAAAAATGGTTTAAATGCAAATGTTCAAAGGGTAGGATTGTCCCACCTAACATGCAGATATTTATGTCAAATATCTAATATCTTTTTAAAATGTTAGGCGTAAAAATATTTTTGTGTTCAACTGAAACCCATTCAGATGTTAAAATTGTCCGAGCGCATGCGCATCACACATTGAACTTTCACGATTATATTTGATGGCTATATGTTTTTGATATGACAATGATGGAATATAAGAATTACAACACGAGGGAAGTATAATCTTAAGTTTCAGTTGAAGTTTCGTTTGAACACATTTGACAAAATGTTGATAAATTTAAAATAAAATTTGAGTTAAGGTAACCTAAAATTGATAGAGTTTTAAATGCAGATTACAGATCATTCGTTCTCCGCTTACTTACGCAGTTTTTATTTGTTATTTTGAATTAAAAATATTAAACAGAACCTTAAATTGAGTGAATGTATCATCTGATCGACATTTCATACCCTTTATCTGTTTTTTGTTCGTGTACGAATATTAGAGTTTTATTTGAAATTTACAAATAAGTTATTAATTCATTTCTTAAATGACCAGATATAAGTAAACTCCTCTCACTTTTTAATGTATAAAGATGTTAACTTTGAACATTTAGATTACTGTCCTATAGTTAAAACTTAAAGTATGTTAATTCTGAACATCTAGATGTTACGTTTAAACATCCATTTTTCTTCGTGTGGGTTTCCTGTTATAACCAATTTTTGGTTCGAAAGGAGCTGCAACAAAAAGAAACCTCTCTTGCTGAAAAGGAACCCAAAATGATGAATGGTTTCTGAATGCACAGGTCTTAGATTTGTGTAAAATTTTACCCCCACCACCCGGTTTTTGTCAAATTTTCACATTTTGAGACCCCCTAAATCCGAAAAACAGGTTTTTACGAATGCAGCATTTTGGATGCATATTTAAAAAGGGAATACATTTTGAAAACTTTTAAAACGACTTTTTTCAATATGCCAAATTTCTCTGTACAATTATTTATAGTACTCAAAAAGAGAAACAATTTCATTTGATGACTTTTTAAAATAAAATAAAAATGTTCGGAGATATAGCATTTTCAAAATAAAAAAAAAGAAACGAAAATGTACATTTTCAGCCAAACAACGCAAGATAAAAAAAAAGTCCAGACAAAAAAAATGTTTCTTTTAACACACCCTACACGATTATCACAATGACTTTTTGAATTTTTTTTAGAAAACTGCACAAAAACACTGAATAATAAAAAATTCCATTTTACGGTCAAACTGTGCAAGATACGACAAATGATGATTAGACCAAAATTATACACTCAAAAAAGATCTAAAAATTTGTTATCGGTCACGTTTAAAAAGCATGTGTAGTTTTTGTTTTATTCTTAAAAAATAACATTAACTGTGAAAAAATCTGCCCGGTGAATGGGCACATTCGCATCAAAACTTTGCTTATTTAATTTATTTTGCATCTTGCGTGTGTGTTTTCCAATTATTTAATTTTCTTATGTTCTCAATCCTATTTCTTACGATTATAACAATAAAATAACTATCAAAAAACATTATCTATGGCATCTTAATAATTGTAATATATATATATATATATTTAATATATATAATATACAAGTTAAGGGACAAACTTGAGTGCGAAGCACGAGATACGTGATGAGAATGTGTTTGTTAAAGCCGAAAGAGCTTTAACAAAAGAGAATTCACTATCACTAAATTACTGTTTTTGATGGTTTGACCTTTAGTTTAAATAAATCTTTGGTAATATACAAATACCGAGCGCGGAGCGCTAGGGAAATGCATTATCGACCGCGAAGCGCGTGATAAATATATTATCGAGCGCGAAGCGGGCGGAATTTTTTATAGAATAAAAAATTTAGAAGATTTTTTATAATTATGATAAATCGTTTAAAACAATTCGCGAAATTTATGGCATTCATGAAATTTACGGAATTAAAAGGAATTCAAGGAATGCGCAGAATTCATGGGATAGGAAGAATTCACGAAATGTATGGAATTCAAGGAATGGATGGGATTCAAGGAATTCACAAAAATCACGGAATTCAAGGAATTTACTGCAATCACGGAATTCAATGGATTCAATACAATCACGGAGTCCAAGAGGTTTACGTAATTAACGGAATTTATCGATTTTATGGAATTCGCGAAATACGTTCAATTTACGGAATTCACATTATTTAAAGAATTCGCTGGATTGACTGTAATGGCGGAATTCACAGAGTTTAATGAATTCACAGTATTAATGTAACGCTCAGGATTCACGGAATTAATGCAATTCAAAGAATTTACGGAATTCCAGGAATTTATGGTATTCACAGAGTTCATATAACGCCCCGAATTCACGGAATTTATGCAATTCAAGAAATTCGAAGAACTCATGGAAATGAAGGAAATTACGAAATGTATGGAATAAGCGGAATTCATGGAATTCACGGAAATTATGGGATTCATGGAATTCGCGGATTTCATGGATTCGAAGGAATTCAAGGAATTGAAAGAATTTAAGAGATTGAAAGAATTCAAGGAATTCACGGAATTCAAGAAATTTAGGAAATTTACGGAATTCACAGAATTCATTTAACGATCAAAATTCACGGAATTAAAGAAATTCTAAGAACTCATGGAAATGAATAAGTTCACGAAATTTATAGAATTTGAGGAATTCATGGAATTTAAAGGATTCAAGAAATTCACGGAATTCAAGAAATTTAAGAAATTTACGGAATTCTCAGAATTCATTTAACGATAAAAATTCACGAAATTGAATAAATTTCAAGAACTCATGGAAATGAATGAGTTCACGAAATTGATAGAATTTGAGGAATTCATGGAATTTAGGAAATTCACGGAATTCACAAAATTAATGGGATTCATGGAATTCGCGGAATTCGTAGAATGTAAGGAATTAAAGGAATTAACAAAATTTATAGAGTTCATGTAATGCCCCGAATTCGTGGAATTTAAGAAATTCAAGGAATTCGCAGAACTCATCGAAATTAAGGAATTCACGAGTTTAAAGAATTCAAGAAATTCACGGAATTTAAAGAATTCAAGAAATTCACGGAATTCAAGAAATTTACGGAATTCTCAGAATTCACTTAACAATAAAAATTCACGAAATTGAAGGAATTCTAAGAACTCATGGAAATGAATGAGTTTACGAAATTTATAGAATTTGAGGAATTCATGGAATTTAGGAAATTCACCGAATTAATGGGATTCGTGGTATTTCTGCAATTCAAGGAATTCGCAGAAGTCATGGAAATTAAGGAATTCACGAAATTTCTGGAATTTGCGGAATTTATGGGATTCATGGAATTCGCGGATTTCATGGTTTCAAATGAATTCACGGAATTTAGAGAATTCAAGGAATTCAAGCAATTCCAGAAATTTACGGAATTCACAGAATTCATTCAACGTTCAGAATTCACAGAATTCATGCAATTGAAGAAATTTTATGAATTCATGGAAATGATTGAGTTCACAAAATTTATAGAATTTGAGGCATTCATGGAATTTAAGACATTCACGGAATTCACGGAATTCAAGGAATTCACGTAATTCATGAAATTCACGTAATAAAAGGAATTAATGGAATTCACTGAATGAATGGAATTCAAGGAATTAATGGAAGTCCATGAATTACATGCAATCTGTGAATTTCGCGATTTCATGGAATTTCTTCAATTTCGTAAATGCTACGAGTTCCACGATTTCCTCGAATTTCACGATTTATTGAAATTCCGTTCATTGCTTGAATTCTATAAAATCGATGAATTATGTGATTTTCATGAATTTCATACAATCCAGGACTTTCGTGAATTTCATAGTTTCCATAAATTCCTTATTGCCGTGAATTCCGTGAATTTCCTGATTTTTTTTTAATTCCATAAATTGCGTGAATTTCCTGTTTTTTTTTAATTCCGTGAATACCATACATTCTGTTAATTTCCTGCTTTCTTCAATACCATTAATTGCCTGAATTCTGTGAATTCCATGTTTTTTTAATTCCATGAATTCCGCACATTTCGTGAATTTATTGAAACCGTTAAATTCCGTGAAGACGTTGAAATCCGTGAATTCGTTGAATTGCGTGTATTCCATGAATTTTGTGAATTTCTTGAATTCCGTAAATTTCGTAAATTCTTTGAATTCCATAAATTTCATGAATTCCGTAAATTTCTGAAATTCTGGGAATTCCATTAATTCTTTGAATCTCCGGAATTCCTCGTATTCCATGAGTTCAGGGCGTTATATGAATTCCATAAATTCCACGAATTTCTTCAATTCCATGAATTCTTTGAATTCCATAAATGCGCGTTTTATAAACTATATATTAACAGAAGTTTTGGCCCCGTGAGAATTTTTTTGTTGCCAGCAACAAGTGTTCTGAGAAATGAATTACATTTTTTTTTTAATTTTTCGCTTCGACGGGTGTCTATATATCAAGCCGCAAGTATGATACAGAAGTGTTTAAAAAACCTTTTAAAGTTATGCTATAAGTAAATAAGAGTAATTTTTGTTCAATAATAATTTTATTCAAAAATTTATTACAGAAAAATGTAACATAATTTAGAAATATTTTTGGTGGTACTAGAGTGGCCCTTATATTCAAGTTTCAAATATTTTTCTCTTATGGGTTTTTCTGGAGCTGCTGTCTTTTGCGCTTCTTCCAGTGTGGGTCAAGCTCGGCTCCCACAATTGCTCTCAGATCCATTCTTATGTGCACCAAAAAGTGTAAGTTAGCAAATTCAAGAGGGATGGTTATAACCTTATTTCTGATCCGATAAGCTTCAGATGGAATGACATTAGCAGGCAAAAGCTCTATATCTTTCACGTACCCAGCAGTAATATTATCATACACCACATATTCATGGTTGTAATAAGTGATATACCACTTTGTTTCGTCAGGATCTAGACGGCCTGGATGTTCTTGAAAATAAAATAAAGGTTTGCGATTTTTAGAAGATTAAAAACAATCCTTAAAATCTTAACATTTTTTTGTTGAAATTCAATAATATTAAAAACAATATGTTCAAGCTAAAGGATTTATACTATGTACAATCAATCTCAAAAACCGCTAATATATAAAATGATTTATAGAATTAAAAAATAGATCTATAATTGATTTCTGGCAATCTTGGCGGAAGCTTCTAAATGAACTTTAGAAAAAACGATTCAAGTTAAAAAATTTTTTATTTAACAGCAGTTGTTTAGAGTTTTAGTTTTTGGTTTCTCTTTAGGCAAACGTTACAATTCTTATTTAATCCTTATGTTCAAGGTCTCACTATATTCTTAGAAGGATTCACTACAATTCTATTTGGGTAGTGTTAAGTAAAATTTAAACTATGATTGTGTATAACAACAATAAATTTATGATATATAAATTATTTTTTAAAATAGAATCAACCCAAATAGAAATTTAGAGAATCCTTCAAAGAATAAAATAAGCCCTTGATGATTAGAATTAAATAAGAATTGTAACTTTATCCCTAAAGAGAAAGGAAAAACTAAACCTTTAAATAAATACTGTCAAAACAACAATTTTAACCTGAGGTATTTTTTTCTGAAGTTTGCTGATAAGCCTCCATCAAGATTTACAGAAATTAATAATAGCTTCATTTTTGTCGATTTGCGGATGGATAATATCGGATCACAAAACTGGTGAACTATTAAAAGTTAGCCTAGCCTTTGAAAAATATAGAACTGTCCAGAATTTAAAAAAGATTTTTTTTAACAGTTGGTAAGCTTTTCCAATTTTAATTTGGAAAACCTTAATTTAGCATAATCGATTTTCGATTTTCCAATGTTTTATAGCTTTACTGAGAGTTTTCATTCTGTTTTTACTTTTGTAGAATATCAAATTATTTAATTAATTTTTTACCTCCTGCCAAGAGCTGACGTAGAAGTAAGAAATTCCTTGAAAATCGGATTCATTTAACGGAAAACCTAATAAGTGATCCAAAAGGTTCTTAAAAATAGTGTTATATTTATTCCGAAAGGTGCGATCATCTTTTAAAGGCAAAAACAATTTTTAAGTTTTTTAATTATTTAATTTGTAAAATTAATAATCTCCAAATCCTTGATCAATAATATTGGAATATTATTATTTGAATCTTTTCATCACAGAAATACAAGATGATGAATTTCAGTAGAAAAAGGCGGTTGAGTTTCAGATGTCACCAAAAGGATCATCCGCCAGATGCAAGTCAACTGATGATTATTATATTACTATTATTAACGAGCTTGTTTGAAAGTGAACTGCCTTATGCGAGTAAAATGTACTTTATAGGTTAATTTAAGACAGAAAAATGGTTGAATTTCCGGCGCATCGCATTTTGCGCATGCCGTTCTCCCACCACAAATTGAATTTCAGAGCGCGCTAATGAAAATCATTCTAAACGCAATATACCTGTCAGTGAATCATCTTATTGAAATTAAGTGAATAACTTAATTTAATGCAAAAATGAAATTCACCTACATTTAAAATTCATCATCTTGTATTACTGTGATACTTTTAACATAGAATATCTTATAAAAGAAATAAAAGAGTATTTTACATTCAGATTGTAAATCTTCAAATTTATTAATTTATTTTAAACCAAAATTTCTTTTTTACTATAAAAGATAGCTTCTTAAGAGAATACTTTAATTTTTTACAAAATAATTAAATTTTTAAGATAATATTTGACGTTTGAACAGAAAAAGATAAATTCCTATAAAAATAGTGTTATTGTTTATATTTCAATCAAAAAATAATAAATTTTTAAAAATAGGAGTATTAAAATCAAAGAGACTCATTTTCAACAAATAAATATTTTTCACTCAAGAAAGAAAGGAAAGGTTATCTATATTGTTGAACAGAAAAATATGAGTTTTCAACAAAGAATTAATTTGACACAAAACTGGTGAATTTTTACCCGGCGAAAATGAAATTTCAAATCAAGTGAATGGGGTTTTTTATAAAACAAGGAAGAATCTTCAACTAAAAAACAGCGATCTAAAAAAAAATAAAAAGTTGGATTTTCAGTTAAAAATTTAATTTAAGAAAAAAGTTTTTCCCCTAAACTTTAAAATTTTCAACCTAAAATATAAGAATTCTATAAAAAAAAATACATTTTTAACAATACAATTTACCTTTCACTCAAGCGTTTGAATTTTTAATTAGCAAAGATTATTTTGCGACAAAATAGTTCAACTTTTAGAAAAATAAGAAATTTTCAACTAAAAATATAAATCTTAAAAAGCAAATTAATTCCTAATAAAGAGATTTAACCAAATCTTTTAAATAATATCGTTATATACTCAAGCAGATAATAATCATTTTTAAACAAAAAGCTGCATTTTATTCAAAAAACTTTTTTTCAAATAGTTAAATTTTCTATTAGAAAAGATGACATTTCATCTTTCATGATAAAATTTATAAATTTTTGAAAAAGAAATAAGTTTCTGCATCATTGTTCAATTATATGCCAAATAGTTGCATTTTCATCCAAAAGGATTAATCTCTTAAAACAGATGAATTTTTAATTATTATTTAAATATTCATTTAAAAAAGGTTGCAATTGACTTTTTAAGATCAAAATATGAATTTCTTAACAGAAAATAATTTTTTGCCTAAAAATGGGATTTTTAATCTAAAATGACGAATGTTACAACCAAAAAGGATGAATTTTTAACAAGATAGTCGAATTCTGTATCAAGTAGTTTAATTTTTATCCAAGAAAGATGGAATTGAGGGGCCGGATCGTATAAGGGCGTATAGAATTTGCTCGTGCGAAATCATAGTCCCCTGGAGGCTTCAAAACAAATTTTGGATTTAAAATTTTTGAAGGATATATCTGGACGTGAAATTTTATTGTACATCTTTTTTCCTCTAGACAAAAAGTTGTAACTTTTTTAGTTTTTGAAATAAAACCAAAAAACTTACTTTTTTTAATAACCTAATTTTAATCCGTTTTTCACTTCCACTCGTGCTCAGTGCTTCAGTTTCTGAAGTTTTTTAACGAAAATTTCAGGGAATGTGCTTTAAGATGTCCTTTGATTGACAATATAATGGGAATGCAAAACCGATGTTTTCAAAAATTATTATTAATTTTTTTCTGATGCTCGGCGCGACTCGAACACTTGTAACTTCCAGCGTTTCGTTTAGCGAAGGAATTTTGAGCAGGCAAATACTTCGCGCGACAAAAGTTCGGAGAAAGGTATAATGAAGTTTTTTGGAAAGTTTTAAATTGAAATATTTAATAGTTTAGGAGTAGTTATGATTTTAGTGAATTTTAGCGCTGGAGTTTTCGAGCTTACTATGCACTCCGCTGTGTTATGTTCTCTCGCTAGAGAGTTTTCGCTTATAATATGATCTTGTGAAATTTTTTAGTGAATAACTGTAAAACAGAAATAAGTTAACGAAATATTCATAAATTTTATTTAATTTTGAATGTATTTTTCCGACCTTTTTAGATTTAAATGTAGGATACTTTAATGTACGACTCGATTCTTTCTTGTGATGAAGAATAAACTGTATATTTTATTTTAAAATACTTTGAAAATTTAATAAAATGGATTTATATTTAGTAAAACTAATTTATTTTATTTTTATTCAATAAAAGATTGAGGTTTTATCAAATTTATAAGCCATACATTAACGAGACACTTCGTGCCGTGCGGCTGTACGCCACGGAGCTTTTGATACGCACGAAAACTCCAGCGCTGACCTTCAGTAAAATCATAACTACTCCTAAACTATTACATATTCTGATCTGAAACTTTTAAAAAAACTTCATTATACCTTTCTCCGAATTTTTGTCGCAAGCAGTATTTGCCTGCTCAAAATTCCCTCGCTAAACGAAACGCTGGAAGTTACAAGTGTTCGATTCGCGCCGAGCATCAGAAAAAAATTAATAATAATTTTTTAAAACAACGGTTTCGAATTCCTATCATATTTTTAATCAAAAGACATCTTAAAGCACATCTTCTGAAATTTTCATTAAATAATTTCAAAAACTAAAGCACTGAGCACGAGTTGAAGTGAAAAACGGATTAAAGTCAGGTTTTTCCAAAAAGTCAGGTTTTTTTGTTTTATTTCGAAAACTAAAAAAGTTACAACTTTTTGTGTTAAGGAAAAACGATGCTAAATAAAATTTTTTGTCCAGATATGTCTTTCAAAAATTTTATATCCAAAATTTGTTTTGAAGCCTCCAGGGGACTATGATTTCGCACGAGAAAATTATATACGCCCTTATACGATCCGGCCCCTCAATTTCTCTCAATAAAGTGAATTTTAAAGCCAAAAGAACAAAATTAAAATTAATAATTGATTTTTTAACAGCACGGTTGCACTAATATTCCAGAATGATGAAATTTCTGCTAAATAGACGAAGTTTTAACCAGAAACTATGAATTTTTAAAAAGATTGTTCAATTTTCAACCAAACAGTTGTATTTTTGTCACAGAAAAATCAAAATTCTATTAAAACTGGCAAATTTTTAAATGCAAAACACATATTTAGAAATAAAAAGTGTTTCCATTAACAAAATTATCAGCAACAAAATATGAATTTTACGGGCACACTACTTTAGCGGCAGAAAAAAAAGCCTGACTTTCACAATTTATTTTAGGAGTATAAAAAAAGTAATGGGATTTATTTTCAGAGGACTTGTTTAGCACATATTAAAGTATACAAAAATTTTTTTGTTTTTGATTTTAAAACGAAATAGCGGCGAAAGAGCCCGCCCTGAAAATGGTTTTTTTTTAACCCTTCACGGAAGGACAGTTTTCGTATTAACTATAAGTCCTTGTACGAAAAACCAAAAACACTTATAATTTATATGCTATTGGCTATTAAACAAGTAGGTGTTTTTTTAAATCAAATTTTTTATAAATAGTGTCCTTTTGAAAAAATAAATGTATTCTTTGTTAAAAAATAAACAGTAGGTTGTTTATAAAAAAAGGCTTATATTAAATCAAAAAACGGCGACGTACTTCCATAGAGAATGTAATTGTGAAGCTACTCTTAATATTTCAAATGAGCCCATGTAACAGTGTTTAAGTAATGCGTCCTCCCATTGAAAAAAAATTATTTTCAGAAAAACGTGTTTAAAATTATATGAGAAATAAAATCTTTGTCATTTTTTTCTCTGATCTGTGATACCTACAACATATGTACAACATATGATGAATTTTTAACAAAATAATAGTTAGATTTTCTACCAAAAGGATATCTTTTTATGAAATTTGTTAAATTTTTAAACAAATATTAAAACTTACAACTAAAAAGATAATATTCTCTATTTTCAAGTCCCCCCGCCCCTTCTTGAGAGATTTTGTTACGATTTATTAATAAAATTTATTTTGACTTTAATTTTACGCGCCAAAGAATCCTGTTGAGTGAAAAATGAACCTAACTAACAACAATTTTTAAAAAGTCAGGGAATTTTGTGGTCCAGTAAAAAGTATGATATTGATAAAAAAATCTTATAAAATTTTGGTAATTCATATAACTTTCAATAACTGTCAAACAAAATTTTTATTTTATTTTTCAATTTAAATTTGAAATTGTTTTATTCCGTTTATGTAATATTCGGGGTCAAAAATATTACATGTTTAAGATTATGGTATTTACTTAATAATGGTCAGGGAAAAATATTCAATTGTTTTTTTAAAAATTTATCTTTTTTGTTTAAAAATTTATATATTTTAGTAGAAACCTTATCTTCTCTAGCTAGAAATGAAACTATTTGGTAAAAAAATTTAAAACTTTTGTTAAAAACTCATATTTTTTTAATAAAAATTTAACTGTTTTGTTGAAAATTTAACTTTTGTGTATAAAATTTACTTTATATTTAAAAACCAAACTCTAATGTTTAAAAGTGAAATAAAAATATTTTTTTGATGAAAATACAACAGTTGAGTTAAAACTTCAGAAATTTGGTTGAAAAGTCATTTTTTCTTGTTAAAAATTCTTTTTTTTTGCGAGTTTATAATTTATATTTTGGTTTCGAAAAGTCAACTGAAATCTTTTTTAGGTAAACATTCAACTTTATTTAAAATTTGCCTTTTTCATTTAAAAATTCATCTGCTTTAGTAGAAATTAAATTTTTTTTTGATAAAAATGAAACTTCTTGGTTGAAAATCCAACTATTTCATAAAAAATTTACTTCTTGTTAAAAATTCGTATTTTGGCGTTGAAAAGTCAAATTAATATCTTTTTTGTTAAAAAATCAACTATTTTTTTGATAATTTGTGTTATTATTTTAAAAATTTATCTATTTTAGTAGAAAATGCATTTTTCTTAGATAAATATGCAACTGTTAGGTTAAAAATTCAAAATTTTTGGTAAAAAGTCTTCTTTTACGGTTGCAAAATCAACAATTAAAAAAAATTTACTTGTTTAAAGTTCAAGTTTTTTAACATTTTTTTTTATTTGAAAATTAATCTGTTAGTAGAAATTTCATCTTTCTGGGTTAATATGCAACTTTTCAGTTAAAAATTAATCTTCTCTGTTGAAGGATTCAACTTTTTTTTTAATCACTTTATTGTCTCTTTGGTTAAAAATTTAACTATTTGGCTAAAAATTATTTTTTGTCGCTAAAAATTAAATTTTTGTATAAAAAATTTTTATTTTGCCTTAAAGATTCAATAATTTAGGTATTTTTTTCTTTCATGACTAAAAAATATTTATTTGTTGAAAAATCATATTTTTGGTTTTGAAAAATTAATTTTAACAAATGAAATTTCACCTTTTTTGCTCGAAATATCAACTTTTACATTTTTTTGTTCAAAATTCATCTTTTGATGTTAAAAATTTATTTATTTTGTTAAAATTTTAATTGATTTGTTAAAAAGTCATTTTTTATGGTAATTAAGTAATTTCTTGCTCAGAAAAAATAAGTAAATTTAAACATTTATATTTTGTACATGAAATATTGTTTTATTTTATTTACACAAAATTCGATCTTAAAAATATTACTTTATCAGAAGGCTAAAAATTCAATATTAATGGTCAAGAAAAATAAAAAATTGTTCGAAGAAAAATCTTAGGGGTCTTGGAGAGGGCCTCTCATCCGTTACTTACACAAGAACGTCAATATAAGAGCAGTTGCGTGGGTTTCCTCGCACTGGCCTTGTGATTAAACGTGTATAAATATATAATATAATAAATATAAATATAAAGTATGAACTAAAAGTAAAGACGAATTTTTTTTACAAAAGACTTGTTTCTTTTATTTAAAAAAAAAAACTAATATTCAAGAAAAAGTTAAATTTTCAATTAAACAGTTTAATTTACAAAAAAATACATTTTTGCCCGAGTTTTTTAATTTTGTACCAAAAAACTTGAAATATCAAGCAAATATTTAGTTTAAAATTAATTTGTTATCAAATCTTTAAATTATCTGCGAAACTAGTAGCCTTTTCAATATAAAAAAAGATTGTTAGCATTTTTAGTCAGAATGTTAATTTGCAAATAAAAAAGTTATTTTCAACCAAATAGTTAAATTTTCTATTATGCAAAAGCGCTTCTTTAAAACAAAAAGTTGAGTTTTATAAAAGATTGAATTTATTTCGAAAGAGATCAGTTTTAAAACGAAAAAGACGAATTATCAACAAAATAATGAAATAGTCAAATTTTAATTTAAAATTCTCATGTCATTTTTATTTCATGAACACTTTTCTCATTACGCTACTGGTGGCGAAGCATTGCTGACACTCCTGTGCGCTGAGAGACTGCGTGGGCCAGCAGTTCTAGGAAGGACTAAATCAGTCGTTCTTATATTGGCGCTCTTGTGTAATTTAAGTATTGTCCCTCACCTGCTGGAAATTTAAGATGAACACTTTTCTTAGGTGGAAGCTTAGCTCCCAAAACTTTTCCATCCCCTTCTATATATACCACACATCTTATGTGACCTCTGATAAGAGCACGGGTTACATAGTTGTGGTGTTTCCGGTATTCAGTATCTGGAAGAATTTGATGTCGATTGCGTGGCAGTGCAAGGTGACATCTAGCCGGCGTTTTTTCATCACGACCAAAAGTAACCACAATTATACTTTTCATATATTTAATATACATTCGTTCGCGACGGAAATGATTGTGAGCCGTTGAATCTTCTCCTTCCGAATTTGGAGAAGAATTTAATTCTGTAAACAGAAAATAAATATGGTCATTTTAAAAAGAATAAATTTCAATATCGAGAGTAAATTTTAAACATCTCATTTAACATTTTTCAACAGTCCAAATTTTAAGAAAATAAGTTTTGAGAATACAGAAAAGTGCCGATATAAGACTGACTGATTTAGTCCTTCCTAGAACTGCTGACCCATGCAGTTTCTCAGCGCTCATAAAAAAAAAATGCAATGAGAATTTGAAAGTATAATTTCTCTATTTCATTATTTTGTTGAAAATTCGTGTTTTTGGTTTCAAAACAACTTTGGTTGAAAACAACTTTTTTAGTTGCAAATTAACATTCCGACTAAAAATGTAAAAAATATTTTTTTTATATCGAAAATGCCAATATTTTCTTAGAGAATTCAAAGATTTGATAAAAAATAAAACTGTTTAAAACTTTATATATTTTTTAGAAAATTAATCAATTGACTTTTGTATGTAAGGGCAGATTTTTGTGTAGCTTGATAAGTCATTGTTTTGGTCCCTAATTGAACTACTCTGTTAAAAAAGCATTTCTTTGTCAATTAAATTGTTTAGTTAAAAATTTCACTTTTCTTAAATTTTTTGTTGTTGTAAAGAATCACGTGTTTTGTAAAAAAAAATTATCTTTACTTTTAACTCATATTTTATATATTTTAATCTTTTCCATTTTAATGGAAAAAATATTTTTTACTACGTAGAAAAAAACAACAGAAAGGGTTCATACGGTCCTGAATATTTACGTTTCCGGAGACTGATTTAGCCCCAAGGCCAGTGCGAGTATATCCCCGTAACTGCTCTTATATTGGCGCTCTCGTGTAACTATTTTTTTAACTAAATTATTGTTAGAGGATCAAATAATCTTGGAATCTAACTTATAAAAGTCAAAATACACTACCGTCGGAAATTATGAGATCGATTGAGGCAAACACTATTAAAAATCACTGCTTGCTTTGAACCACGATAACTCAGCAAAAAAAATGTTAGGGAACTTAAAAAAAAAACAGTTGGAAAGCCTATGAAATTTTACTTCTAGTATTGTCAAACAGATTGTTTTTTAATTAGCTGAAGAGAATACAGCACGTGATAAGTTTTAAAAATATTCTAGATTTTCTAAAATTTTGTACGTCGACTTCAACTTTTAGCATGACCTAGGAAAATTGTTGCAAAAATCTAAAAATCATACTACATAAAGCCTGAAATTTTATCTTTAATTTGAGCTGAAGAAACTTAAAAAATGTTTATCGGTTCCCGAGATACGATTAAAAATGTTGAATCGTATCTGAGTTGTGTCTTAGACGACGATCGAGGTTCGCGGCCGGTCTGCTGCTCGCCTCCTTCGTTGAGGCAGGACTGAATAGGCCACGCGCAGAGGTGGTGCTTGATTAGGGGTCTTTTATAATTTTGATTCTGCTCATAAATAATTTTTCTTTCCAATTAGTGTATATTTTTTTAATTATTCTTTGTTTTTTAATTATT
>JAAAKG020202253.1:2271-23420 GCA_010014905.2 Druon quercuslanigerum
TCTGTGGTCTGTGTGTTTTTGGAGTAAGAAGAAAGAAATGAGAGAGCGGTGTGGAGAGGGAAGGGGGGGGGGGGGGGGGGGGGGGGGGGGGGGGGGGGGGGGAGGGGGGGTTTCGACTGTGGGGCTTGAGAGAGTAAATGGAATCACCGTGGAAGCAAGGGTTAACTCAATAGAGCCCTAAGTGAATTACTTATCGCGTACACCCAGTATACAGACTAGATGCGTTTAGCTATAGGTTGACGTTGTAGGTTGGCGTAGGAGCGGAAGCCGGCTTGCCAGTACAGGTCCCTCCGCGTGCCTTCGTCCTTAGGAGCCTTCCGGAATACGATCTTGATGGACGCCTGCTCAAGAAAATTCAGTTAGTCCTCGACCTTTGTGTCCTCTTCTTGAAGTGAAAGATCCGGAAGGCGAGGGAGAGAAAGACCTAGATCTAGAGTGCTTGGACCCGGACGGATGTCTCTGCTCGAACTTAATTAGTCTTTGCTGGCTAATTGACTTCTGATATTGCCCGAACAATTAGGCCAATTAGCGTGTCAGCTGCTGAAAGAGTTCAGAATCCTAGGATTATTTCTGAAGAATGGCTTTCTTTCATTGGTTTTCTGTATGATGGTTCTTACTATAAGGATGATGCTATGAATATGCTATTAAATGTTAGCAATGGACAGTAAGAAATTTAGCAATTGCTAATAAGTAGCCCTGAAAACGTACTCGGCAATTGAAGATCTTTTAGAAAGCAAAAAAAACCATACCTAGATATGGAGTCCTTAGCAAAGGTCAGGAAGAATCTTTAGCAGTAATTAGAACCAACCTTATCAATGCTCCATACTAACCACACGATTCTAATAGCAACCCTTAATAATGAAGAATATAAAGTTTTAAAATGACCAATAAATACCTACAGTGTCGGACAATAAAAATCCCTGCCTTTATCACAAATGATTATAATCACTTAGCACGGGAAGACAATAAGTCGTAGAAATAAAACTTCATCAATGATCAGTAACGATAATTACCAACAGTCAAAAACAAATTCAGAAATGATAAAACACAATTTGAGCCATTGTAGCCACCTTACAGTCCTTTCGCAAAAATCAGTAATAACCACTTAATCTAGGGAAATTAGATCTTAGCATCTTTAGCATTAAACATCAACTTTAATAAATGCTAATAAAAATTCCTAACAATGGTTAGTAACCAACATTAGCAACAGTCAAGAACAACCTTAGAAAGGATTCGAATTAACATTTGCAGCGGTCAATAACAACCTTTTTATCTATGGACGAATATTAACGTAAACAATAAACTATGTTAACTTTGGTAAAGGCCAATAACAACTAATAGCAACTAGGATAAGTAACCATTGTTAATTATCAAAAAGAACCTTAACAGCGGTATATAATGACCACTTTTACTATAAATTTTACTTATGTGTCTATGTATTTTAATTAATGTTCAGTAACAATTACTATTAATAGTCCAGAAAAAAAAACCGTTAAAAATGGTCTTTCACCATAGCCGGTAACAACTCATTTGGCTATGGAAATTGAGCAACAACAAATTTAAGAATAGACAATACTAATCGTCAATAATTGTTAAAAAACAACTTTAGTAAATAACAATAACAACCCCTTTACCTATGAACATCGGACAATAACGAATGTAGCCATAAAGTATACCAATTGTTTTTATGCTCAATAATAATTCGTATCAATGGTCGGTAACAGTCATAAGTGGTGGTCGAGAATAACAAGAACCTCTTTTACAATCAATGACGAAAATAAAATTAACGGATGATGAGAACTTCAAGAAATAATCGAGAATAATAGCCCCTTAGCCACTAACAAGAACAATCCCTTCAGTGACGGAAAACAACAACCAGAAAAAAAACAACAAGAGCAAGAATTTTTTCACAAACTTATGGATATTTGACTCTTGGTTTTTCAAAAAATCAGACTTTTTTTTCTTTAAAATTCTATATTTCTTGAATTGATTTAGATTTCTTTTTGAATATTGCAAAAAATAAAAAGATGGGGGTTTACACGTAATCTGTGAAGCCCACCATTTTTATTTTTGCAAAATAAAAAAAAATTCTGCTCAAGAGAAGAATTCTAAAAAATTCTTTTTCTCAAAAATTATGTTCAGATTTTATTCATAAACAATGCGAAATATCGCAAAAGAGTACGATGTATTTTTTGCAGAACTTCTTTATGTGTGCAAGCTATTTTAATAAAATTGGTTTCTCTGTATCTTTCGTTGATTTCAAGAAAAATACGATAATTTTATTTTTTATATTTTTAACAGGGGGACACACAGTTTAGAATTTTGCAGACGAAATTTAAGATTTTTCAGAAATAGTCATCACAAATAATTGTAATGTGCTCGGTTAAAAATTCAACGTTTTGGTTAAAATACGATCTAAATTAGTTGTGAATTTGTATAATTTTCTTCAAAATTCGTATTTTTTGGTTGAACGGAACCGTTTTTTATTTAAATTTACGATATTTTTGGGTTGAAACATCTACTAATATATTTTCTTCTGAAAATAAGTTTTTTTAACAATAATTTACTGTTCTATATAAGATTCTTCTTGTGGTTTTACAAATTCAACTGTTTCGTTCAAAATCCATCACTTATTCTCTAAAGTTGAAATATTTGGTTGAAAATTAATTTTTTATTGGTGGAAAATCAACTATTTTTTTTTAAATAGTTTTTAGTTTGAAAATTCAACGCCTTTGTTAAAAAATTATTTTTTTAGTTTAAAAATTTATCTTTCTTGGTAAAAAAGTTTTTGATTAAAAGATCTTCTAAAAAATCGTTTCTTAAGCTTGATGATTCGACTATTTGTTTGCATATGCAATTGATAGTAGCAAAAAAGTTTTTTTCAATTTGATTTTTTCCTGTTGAAAAAATTGTATTTATAGGTCGAAAATTCAACTATTTGGTTAAAACTCTTTTTGTCTCTAAAGTTAAACTATTTGGTTGTGAATTCAACTGTTTGATTTTATGATAATTATTCTTGGTAGTGGAAACCACGGCTCTTTCATTGAACATGCATCTATTTTGGTCGAAAATTAATCTTTTTTAGCTGATGTTAATTGGTGTGCATCCGATAAGAATTTAACTAGAAGTTGTATGATTTTATTGGCGTACTAGTCAATTAAAGAACCTATCTGTATATTTGGTTTCTATTATTGTTGTATCTCCTTCCACTGACCTGTATGATTACATGATGTTAAATTATGGTCTCCAGGTAAAAATTTAACTGGAAGGTCTTGGATTTTATTATTATACTCTAGAATTCATCTGTATAGTTAGTTCGTTTCATTCTTGTATCTTCTTCCACCTTGCTCTATGATTAGCTGATGTTCATTGTTTTTGACCAGGCAAAAATTTAATTAGAAGATGTTAGATTTTGTTGTTTTGCTAGTACATTTTTAAAGAACACATCTGTTTAGTTGGTTGGTTTCATTGTTTTCTATTATTTAAACCATCATGCATCATTATCTGATGTTAATTGTTGCTGATCAGGTAAAAATGTATTTAGAAGGTATTGAATAAAATTGTTATTGCGTGGAATTAAATAAAATTGTTAGTAAAAATTTAATAAAATGATGTTCGATTTTGTTGTAAAAATTTAATTAGGAAATTTAAGATTTTGTTCTTATGCTATTGCATTTTGAAAGAAGACATATCTATAGTTGGTCTGTTCCATTCTTGTATCTTCTTTCAACCGTGTTGTCTGATGAGCTGATATTAATTGATGTTGGCCCAGTAAAAGTTCAATTAGAAAATGTTGGATTTTGTTTTTATACTGTTGCATTTTGAAAGAACGCAAATGTATGGTTGGTGTGTTTCATTCTTGTATCATCTTCCAACCGTGCTGTATGATTAGCAGCGTTAATTCATTTTAAATGAGCAAAAAATATAATTAGAAGTAATTAGATTTTCTTGTTATGCTGTAGAACCCATATGTATAGTTAGTTTTATTGTTGTATCTTCTTCCACTGTGCTGTATGATTAGCTGATTTGAAATTTGTGTACCTGGTAAAAATTTAATTAGAAGGTGCTGCATCTTGTTAGTAGAGTGCAGGATTCATCTGCTTGGTTGGTTGGTTTCATTGTTTTCTCTTATTTAAACCGTGATGTATCATGAGCTGATGCTAATTGTTGTTGACCAGCTAATGATGTAATTAGAAGGTGTTTAATTTTGTTGTTGTTTCTATTGTTATATCTCCTTTTAACCGTGCTCTATGATTAGTTCATGTTATTTTTTGTTGGTTAGGTAAAAAAGTAATAAAAAGGTGTTGGATTTTGTAGTTGTTTGTATTGCTATATCTCATTCTAACCGTGCTCTATGATTAGCTTATGTTATTTGTTGTTGGTTAGGTAAAAATGTAATTAAAAGACGTTGGCTTTTGTTGTTGTTTATATTGCTATATCTTATTCTAACCGTGCACTATAATTAGCTTACGTTATTTGTTGTTAGTCAGGTAAAAGATAATTAGAAAGTGTTGGATTTTTAATACTGTAGAATCCATCTGCATAGTTCGTTTGTTTAATTGTTGTATTTTCTTCCATCTTTCTGTATGGTCAGCTGATGTAAATTTTCGTTGACCAGGTAAAAATTTAAATAGGAAATTTAGGATTCTGTTGTTATGATAGTGCCTTTTGAAAGAAGACACATCTATAGTTTTTTTGTTATATTCTTGTATCTTCTTCCAACCGTGCTGTATGATTAGCTGCGTTAATTCATGTTGAATAAGCAAAAATTTAATTATAAGTAATTAGATTTTCTTCTTATGCTGTGGAACCCATATGTATGGTTTGTTTCATTGTTGTATCTTCTTCCACTGTGCTGTATGATTAACTGTTTTTAATTGATGTTTACCTGGTAAGAATTTGGTTAGAAGATGTTAGATTTTGTTGTGTTCCTTGTGCAGTTTTATAGAACACATATGTATAGTTGGCTTGTTCCATTCTTGTATCTTATGGCAATCATGTTGTATGATACGCTAATGTTCATTGATATTGAACAGGCAAAAATTTAATTAGAAGGTGTTCCATCATGTTGGCATACTGTAGGATCCATCCGTTCAGTTGGTTGGTTTCATTGTTTTCTCTTATTCAAACCGTGATGTATCATTAGCTGATGTTAGTTGTTATTGACCAGGTACAAATGTAATTAGAAGGTGTTGAATTTCGTTGTTGGTTGTATTGTTGTATCTCCTTCTAACCGTCCTCTATGATTAGCTTATGTTGTTTGTTTTTGATCAGGTAAAAATTTAATAAATAGGTGTTAGATTTTGTTCTTGGGTTTATTGTTATTTATCCTTCTAACCGTGCTCTATGATTAGCTTATGTTATTTGTTGTTAACTAGGTAAAAATTTAATAAAAGTATTGGATTTTTTATACTGTAGAATCCATCTATATAGTTCGTTTACTTGTTGTATTTTGTTCCACCTTTCTGTACGATTAGCTGATGTTAATTGTTGTTAACTAGATGAAAATTAAATAAGTAAATTTAGCATTTTGTTGTTATGCTATTTCATTTTGAAAAAAGACGTATCTATAGTTGGTTTGTTCAATTATTTTATAATCTTTCATCCATGTTGTATGATGAGCTAATATTATTTGATGTTGGTTCATTAAAAATTCAATAAGAAAATGTTGGATTTTGTTGGTATACTGCTGCATTTTTAAATAACTTATATGTATAGTTGGTGTGTTCCATGTTTGTATCTTCTTCCAACCGTGTTGTATGATTAGCTGCGTTATTTCATTTGAAAAAGCAAACATTTAATTAGAAGTAATTGGATTTTCTTGTTATGCTGTAGAACCCATATGTATGATTTGTTTCATTGTTGTATCTTCTTCCACTGTGCTGTATGATTAACTGTTTTTAATTAATGTTCACCTGATAAGTATTTAATTAGGAGATGTTGAATATTATTGATATAATGTACCTGGTGAACATCACTCATCATCAGCTAATCATACAGCGCTGTTGAAAAATGATAAGACAATGGAGCAAACCAACTATGAAATGGTTTCTGTGATGCACCAGCATACCAGCAAAATTGAACATCTTCTAATTAATCTTTATATGTTTAAAATTCAATATATATTGACTACATTGATGGCACTTTTGGTCGTGAAGTCTTGTTAATCATTACACTTTTATGTTTAGTGTTTCATTGTAGACGTTTATCAGTTGAAATCTAAAAAAAATTTCGACGTGAAAGTTGCGAATGAATTTGCTTGAATTCCTTATGCTTAAACATACAGAAATCTTACTGCAATAAAGCAGTAACTAATTAATAAAATGTACAAACTCTGCAAGGCACCGCCCTTAAGTGAATAAATTACCAATGGAAGTATAAATTTTCCCCTTCCTATTCACTTTGTTCTTCTTAAAAAAAGTTGACGTCATATCTGGAGAACGGAAGCGAGTACTGAAGGCATATCGAGGGCGTAATTCAAATTCGGAAAGATAATGCCGCTCAACTACTGCACATTCCGGGCGATGCGATGTAGCGCCATCGAGTTATGTAAGTTCTCTTATTCCTGAGAAGGGCGAAGTAAGTGTACCCCGTACGCTTGGCGCTCGCAGATACGTTATATATCACGGAGAAAACTTCCAGCATAGATAACCTACTTGAGGAGTTAGCCCGCGTACATGCAAATTTCTGAATTATTATGCCGCGCCGAGTATATTCTGCCAGAGCCTCGACCACCTTTGCCACCCTCCACCCCCGTTTCGCCCGTGCCACCTTTTTCTTTGCACTCTAAGTGCCGCACTTATCTACGAAAACCTAGCCCCAGCAAATTGCCACTGCAATTCATTTCTCAGGCGCTAAATATATTCGGTAATAATAAGGGGCAGAGGACTGATACGGCAAAACCCTTAAGGCGCTTCAAATGCTTTTGAGTTTCGCTTGATCCACAATACGTCTAGAAGGATGAATTTTTGAATGTTATATTTTTACCATATTGGCTAAAGGCAATTAAAACATCTTAGACAGAAATCTTCTACTGGAAAAAGTTCTTGTTATTTTGTTATAATTTAAAATGGAGTGTTCTTTCGCGCCTGAAACCGGCAAACTAGGGCAGCCCAGTGTACATGTTATTTACGCTTGGTGAATAAATAGTTTAGCAGAAATTAAAAAAATATTTTATGAACATGCGAAAATATTTTTAATTTCTTTAAAAGTTTTAAAATTCCTAAGTAACTTTTAATTTGACTCCAATAAGTAATAAAATTGTAAAAAATATTTAAACATTATAAGCATTGCCTTAAAATCATGCAGATTTCTTTTGAAATTTTCAGACATGTTTCAAATTATTAAATTTGTTTTTAATAACAAAAAATTATTGATTTTTTATTAATACTTTAACTATCTAGGTGAGAATTAAACTATTTTGTTAAAAATTAATTTTCTGGTTTGCAAATTCATCTTTTTTGTTGCATTAAAAAAATATATTTAAAACATTTTTTAAATTAAAAAAAATTTATTATTGACTTTTTATTAAAATTTTAACTACCTAGGTGAGAATTGAACTATTTTGGTAATAACTAATTTTCTGGATTGCAGATTCATCTTTTTGGTTGAAGGTTTTACTATTTTAATGAAAATTCGTTTTTGCTTTCGATGAAAATTAATGTTTTTTACATGACAATTTACCTTTTTTATTTTTCGTTGAAAATTTATCGTTTTTAGTTTTCATTTCTAATATTGGGTTCAATATTAACCATTAATAATTTGAAAATTCAACGATTTGATTAAAAAAAAATAATTATTGATTTTTTATTAAAACTTTAACTACCTAGGTGAGAATTGAGCTATTGTGTTAAAAATTAATTTTCTAGTTTGTAGATTTATCTTTATGGTTGAATTAAAAAAAATATTTTAAAACATTATAAGCATTGCCTTAAAATCTTGCAGATTTCTTTTCAAATTTAGAAATATGTTTTGAATTATTTAAAACATTTTTTAAATTGAAAAAAATTCATTTTTGACTTTTTATTTAAATTTTAACTACCTAGGTGAGAATTGAACTATTTTGGTAATAACTAATTTTCTGGATTGCAGATTCATCTTTTTGATTAAAGATTTTACTATTTTATTGAAAATTCGTTTCTGTTTTCGATAAAAATTAATGTTTTTTGCATGACAATTTACCTTTTTTATTTTTCGTTGAAAATTTATCTTTTTTATTTTTCTGTTCAAATATTGGGTTCAATATGAACCATTCATAAATTGAAAATTCAACGATTTAATTAAAGAAAAATTAATTATTGATTTTTTATTGAAACTTTAACTACCTATGTGAGAATTGAGCTATTGTGTTAAAAATTAATTTTCTAGTTTGTAGATTTATCTTTATGGTTGAATTAAAAAAAATATTTTAAAACATTATAAGCATTGCCTTAAAATCTTGCAGATTTCTTTTTACTAAAATTTCTTTTTATTAAAATTTTAACCACCTAGCTGAGAATTAAACTATTTTGGTAATAACTAATTTTCTGGATTGCAGATTCATCTTTTTGGTTGAAGATTTTACTATTTTATTGAAAATTCGTTTCCGTTTTGGATGAAAATTAATGTTTTTACATTACAATTTCCCTTTTTTATTTTTCGTTAAAAATTTTTTTTTATTTTTTAGTTCAAACATTTGGTTAAATATTTAACCTTTAATAAATTTAAAATTCAACGATTAAATTGAAAATGAATCTTCTTGTTGATTTTTTATTAAAACTTTAACTACCTAGGTGAGAATTGCATTATTTTGTTAAAAATTAATTTTCTGTTTTTCTGATTCATTCTTTTGGTTGAAGATTTTACTATTTTATTGAAAATTCGTTTCGATATGTTTTCAATTATTTAAAAAAATTTTTAATCAACCAAAATTCATTATTGACTTTTTACTACCTAGGTGAAAATTGAACTATTTTGGTAATAATTAATTTTCTGGTTTGCAGATTCATTTTTTTGGTTGAAGATTGTACTATTTTATTGAAAGCTCGTTTCGATATGTTTTGAATTATTTAAAAAAAAAATTTTTTTTTAATTAATTTTTGACTTTTTATTAAAACTTTAACTGCTTAGGTGAGAATTGAACTATTTTGTTGAAAATTAATTTTGTGTTTTTCGGATTCATCTTTTTGGTTCAAGATTTTACTATTTTATTGAAAATTCGATTCCGTTATCGATTAAAATTAATGTTTTTACATGAGAATTTATCTTTTTTATTTTTCGTTGAAAATTTATCTTTTTTAGTTTTCAGTTCAAATATTTCATTCAATATTAACCATTCATAAATTGAAAATTCAACGCTTTAATTAAAAATGAATCGTCTTGTTGATTTTTTATTAAAACTTTAACTACCTAGGTGAGAATTGAACTATTTTAGTAATGATTAACTTTCTGGTTTGCAGATTTATCTTTTTGGTGGAAGATTTTACTATTTTATTAAAAATTGGTTTCCGTTTTCGATGAAAATTAATGTTTTTTACATGACAATCAACCTTTTTTATTTTAAGTTGAAAATTTATCTTTTTTAGTTTTTAATTCAAATATTTGGTTCAATATTAAGCTTTTTTATTTAAAATGAGGTTTTTAAAGATACATCATTTTAGTTAAAAATTTCATCTCATCGGTTCAAAATTCATGTATTTTGTTGAAAATTCCTCTTTTTTGTTACAAAATGAATCTTCTCGGTAGAAAATTCATACTTTTTGGTTCAAATTTGTTTTGATCAAATTAAAATTTTAATAATGGTTTAAATTTGAACCAGTAAAAAAATTCATCTTTTTTATTTTGAAAAATACACTTTTTGAATTAAAATTACCCTTTTTGATTGAATATTAAACTCTGTGCCTGAAATTTTTTTTTTTATTAAAGATTTATTATTTGAGTTGACAACTTATCTCTTTGTAAAACATTAGTTTTTGGTAAAAGATTCAGCATTTTAATTGCAAATTCAACTACTTAATTGTCAACTAATTTTTTTTTGTAATTTTCGAGTTAAAAATTAAACTATATTGTACAAAATTCATCCCTCTAGCCTAAAAATCCAACTATTTCGTTCTAAATCTATATTTTTTTGTTTTAAAATGAACGGTTTTGCCGATAGCCTTTGATCTTCGATATAAAAGTCAACTTTTTTTTTTAATTCGACTTTTTAGATTGAAAACTTAACTATTTTTTTAATCATTCATATTTTTTCAATTTAACTGGTTGATCAATCTTATTTTTATGTTGAAAATTATTTTTTTCAATTAAAAAATTTAAGTATTACCTTTTTGGGTGAAGATCGATGTTCTTACTTTAAAATTCAACTGTTTGGTTGAAAATTCATGTTTTTTGGCAAAAAGTTCATCTTTTTAAGTTAAAAATTTAGATTTTAGTTACAAAATTTAACTATTTAATTTAAAAATTTAATTATTTTGTTAAAAATTTAACTGTTTTGTTAAATTTATATTTTTTAATCGAAAATTCACCTGTTTCGTTAATAATGCGGCTTCTTGCATTGAAAATTGACATTTTATATTAGGAAACTCATCTTACTTGGTTGAAAACTATCGTTTTTGTCGACAATTAAGCGCTTCGATTTAATAATTCAACTGGTTTTTGAAAAATTTCGTCCCTTTGGCTTAAAAATACAACTATGTTGGTGAAAATGAAACTTTAAATTTTCAGTATTTAGAATTGAATTTTTCTAGATGTCTTTGTAAGGGTAGCTTTTCTTTGTTTCTTGATACCTTTACATCAAATCGATTTTCCGAATTAAAAAAAATAAGGGAGAAATCTGTAAGACAGTGAACTTTTTTTTCCGTCTAGCTTGTTGTAAACCCTATTTCATTAGACTTCAAGTTGACTATTATTTCCCTACTTTGACTCTTCTTCTGGCTTCGTCTGACGTTTTATGCTTTCTCTACTGTCATCTCTTTCGCGCCCTCAAAGGCCCGAAGTCGGGGGATTATGCCAAACAAGTCGACGTTTCGAACGAGTTAGAATTTAGTAACAGAGCGACATACGCGAATTATTGAACGTGGTAGTATTAAATTCTATATGTGGCGAGTCGACAGAATTCTATATCAGATTAGAGAGGATGAAAACCGGAAACTCGCCGATACACTGTCGGGAGCGCGTACCACTGGAATTAGAAGCAGCATAATTTTCGAAATTGCTACGCTACTCACAAATTAAACTTCTATCATCATTTACGACAATTTTAGTATCAGTTAAATCCCTTAGAGTTTTAAGTAGCTGAAATTTATTATTATATTTTAAGGGTGAAAATCGAAAAATTGACATCATGTCCCTGCAATAAGATAATGGATAATAATAAGATAATATTTTTTTTATTTTTCTTATTTTTTTAACTTAAAATTTAACTATTCCAATTAAGTATTTCATCGTTTCAGTTGAAAATTTATTTTTCTGAAAGAACATTAATTTTCTTCACTGAAAAATATGCTTGATTGACAATTTAATTCACGCCGCAGAGTGGCGAAAAAGTACATATTTTTCAATATACGATTCCGGCTGAACCTGCGGACCGATTTGGATTTTTTTTTGTTTAAAAAAAGCTGATAAAATTTCAAAGAAATTTGTTAACTCTGATTTTTTATTTATTTAAAAAATTTTTTATAAATAAATAAACATGAAGAAAAAGTGGTAATTTTTTTCTATTTGATGTTCCCAGTGCTCGTAAATAATAGGAAAATTATTTTATTCACCAAATTTTTATAGATTTACATTATATAAATATATTCCATCATGATACAATAAAAAAAATGTTATAAACAAATTATTTTTGGAAAATGTGTTTCTTAAGACTGTTCTTGTCAATATTATAAACAAATTTCATAAACAAATGCATTTATACTGATAAATTCAGGCTTTTGTCGTAAATAAAAATCGTTTTTTTTTTCGATGTCAATTGTTTTAAATTAGGAACCTTATGATAATTTCAGAAAATTCATTATTTGTTGATGAATTTTATGATTTTATCAAACAAATTCAATAAACAAATGTATTATTCGAGCACTTATTGACGGAAAAATTCTTTTTTTTAATACCAGTCCTTATAATTGGAAATTTCATCATAATTTTAGCAACATCAATCACTATTTGAGAATTTTTTTTTTAACAAATTAAATAAACAAATGCATTATTCGAGCATCTTTTGACGAAAAATTCGTTTTTTTATGTCAGTCCTTTTAATTGAGAACTTCATATTAATTTCAGCAACATTTATAATTAGTTCATAAATTTTATGATTTTTTAAAAAAAATTTAATAAACAGATGCATATATTTGTTCAGCTAATTGTTTTTTTTTTTATTCTGAGTTACATTTTTGAGATTTTTTAACTGTGAAACATATTTTTATTTACTCCTGGCAAAGACTCTCAAATGCCCAAATTATCAATTTTTTATTTATTTTTTTTTTAAATTATAAAATTTATAAACTAATTATGCATGTTGCTAAAATTAACACAAAGTTCTCAATTACAAGGATTAGCATCGAAAAAAACGGATTTTTCGTCAGCAGGTTCCCGAGTGACGCATTTGTTTATTAAATTTGTTTAACAAAAATAATTTGATGAATAGCGATGGATGTTGCTAAAATTATTATAAAGTTCCTTATTAAAAGAACTGGCATTAAAAAAACAAATTTTTCCGCAGGTAAGTGCTCGAATAATTGATTTATTTATTAAATTTGTTTAATAAAATAATAAAAGCCATCAACAAATTATGAATTTTTAAAAATTATGATAAGGTTCCAAATTTAAAACAATTAAAATAAAAAAACGAATTTTTCTGAAGACAAATGCCTGAATAATGCATTTGTTTATTAAAATTGTTTATAATATTAACAAGAATAGTCTTAAGAGAAATTTGAAATGAAACTTAAGAAACGTTAAATTATTAAAAATTATAGAAAACAAATAGTTTGTTTATACACAATTTTTTGTTTATTGTATTATGATGGAATATCTTTATATAATGTAAATCTATGAAACGTTGGCGATTATAACAATTTTCCTATTATTTCAGTTAAATATTCATTATTTTAATTTTTTAATTTATTGTTGTTGATAATTTATCTTTTTACTCAAAAATTCATCTCTTTTAAAAAAAATTTTTCTGTTAAAAATTAAACTTTTTAGATAGGAAATGCAATTGAGGAAATAAAATATTACATCGTTTTAGTTCAAAATGCATTTGTTTCACTATTAAATTTTTGATTGTAAAATGAGCTTTTTTAATTAACAATTCGTACTTTTTGTATAAATTAATCTTCTTGTTTGAGAATTTATCATTCTTATTAAAAAAAACAAATATTTGATTAAAGTATTTATAATTTTAGTTGTACATTTATAACTTTGGTAGAAAAATTGTTTTTTTTGCAGCAAATAAATTTTTTTTAACTGAAAATTTAACTTTTCAATTTTTAATTAATAATTAATTACTTTGTATAAAATGGTAAACATTTTTTAAGAATTTATTTATTATCAATAAATTTTTTGACAACTTTTGTTTGTTAAAAATTTTTTTCACTGAAAATTTCATTATCTCAACTAGTATATCATTTTAGTAAAAATTGATCTCTTTGGTAAAAAATTAATTATTTTAACAGAAAATTCCACTTTTTATTTTAAAATTGATATATTTTGTTTAAAATACATCTTTTTGGGTATAAAATAATCTTTTGTTTAGACATTGATTATTTTCGTTAAAAATTAAAATATTCTAGTTGAATTGTTTTTATAATTTTAATTAAAAATTCATGATTTGTTAACATTTTTCGTGTTGGAAACTGAGTTTTTAACTTAAAATTTACCAATTCAATTTTTGGTTGAAAATTCAAATTTTTTTGTTTAACATTCAACTATTTAGTTGAAAATGATTTTTTTTTAAATTTATGTTGTAGGTTACAAATTGTACTATTCTAGTTGAAGATTCATAATTTTATTTGAAAATTTATCACTTTATTTGAAAGTGTAACTATTTTTTGATAATTAATTTAGTATTAATAAATTGTTTGAAAAAGTTTTTATTTATTTTTATTTTTTTTTTAAACTTGAAACGTAGCTTTTCATTTTTCTGAAAGAAAATTAATTTTCTTAACTGAAAAAAATGCTTGATTGACAATTAATCTTTTTTAGTTGAAAATTCGTCTTTTTTCGTAAAGAATAACTAACTTGGTTCATTATTTATAATTTTGGTTGAAAATTTGTTTTTCATATTTAATGGAAAACTAATTTTTCTAAATGAAATACACATTCATCATACACAAATCATACATTTAAAAACTTATAATGTGTTACATTTTGAAAGGAACAAGAGCTAATGTAATTATTTTATTTAATGTGAGATTAAGTTATTGATATTTATCTTTTAAATGTTAAACTGAGAGGCATATTCTTTCTTTTTGGAAAATTATCATTTTTTAAATAGAAGAAATGTACACAAATTGATTTAATTTTTCAACGCTTTGTTTTATAAATAAATATTAGGTCTATTATATTTTCTAAATGTTCATTTTACTTTAATAAATACATAATTTTTTAATATTTGAGACTCATTAAATATATTTTACAAAAATAGAATTCGCATGCTAAAATGACTCATTTGTGGTGACTTAACCGGGAATATTTAAATTCAGATATTTCGTTAAGAATACAAATATTTAATATTATAAATATTTAACATAAAATATTTTTTTGTTAAGGATCGATTCTTTTTGTAGAAATTATCTTTTTCTTAGCAAGTTAATCTTCATGTTAAAAAATTCTATTTTTTTTTGTTTAAAAGTTCAAGAATTACAGTTCAAAGTTTATCATTCTAGTTAAAAATTCATCTTTTAGGTTGGATCTAAAATTGCTTGGTTCAAGGTTCGTCTGTTTTGTAGAAAATATATTTTTTTGGTTGACGATTCATTATTTTAATTAAAAATTCATTTTTTTTCGTTGAAATATGAGCTATTTGATAGAAAAATTGTTTTCTTCGGATGAAAAGGAATTTTTTGCAAAAAATTTAAATATTTTGTTGAAACTTTGTTTATTTTTTGGTTAAAAATTATTTACTTTTTTAAGTCCAAAATATTATTATATTATAGTTAAATTAAACATTATAGTTTAATTAAAATTCATCTTTTTTGTAGAAATTATTTTTATTGTTGAAAATACAATTATTCTAGTCACAGATTCAATATTTTAGTCAAAAATTGATCTTTTTGGATTAAAAGTCAACTATTGCAGTTGAAGATTTAACATCTTAATTGAAGTGTCAAAAGTTTGTTTCAAAATGTAACGATTTTTTAAAGTTATGCTTTTATGGGGAGAACTAAAAATTTTTTCAGAAAAGTTGTTTTTTAACTGAAAAATCAACTTATTCAATTTGAATATTTTATAATTTTAGTTGAATATTCATCTGTTTTGTTGAACATTAATTTTTTAACTTAAAATTCCATTATTTATTGCTTAGTTGACAATTTATCTTTTTTAGTAAAAATTATTTCTTTGTTGTTAAAGATTGAAATGTTGCTCACTCAATCGATCCTCCCTTAAAATCTTCTCTCTGTTCAATCCTTTCCTGAATACATTAATTTAAAATTATTTATTTATTGCTTTGTGGGTACAAACCCACTTGCTTCGATCTATTTTTTTGGTTATTTATATACCGAAAATTAATTTTATTATCAGATATTTTAATGTCAACATTCCTTATATATTATTTTTTCAACACATTGCAAATACATTCCAATTATTGATATTACACATTATGTAGTCAACTTTTTTCGATTTTTTTTAACTTTAAAGTCAATTAGGGAGGGTAAAAAAATTGTTTAATAGAATTATCGCTATAAGGTAAAAATCGGCGTTCATTAAACTATTTTTTTTTATATAATTTAAATCTCAAAAAAAATTCTGTTTAAATTTGAAGAAGTGCTTCGTTTTTTGAGATACGTTGCGAATACAGAAGAAAACTTTTTTTTTATTAATTTTTAGGGGAGTGTTTTTGTCTGCCGAAAGAAAGTTTTTCTTGCTATTAGAACTTCACGTAAAAAAACTGTTTGTTTTTTCGATACGCCCTAAAATTCATATTTGCCGCTAAACGCAAAAATTTATTTTAATTCACGACTTTCATTATACATATTCTTTAATACAACAGAGAAAAAATTAAAAAATAAATAAATTTTAAAACAAATGCTGAAATTTTCCACTAAAAAAATAATAATTAAAAAAAAACAGGAAAGAGTTCAACTTTTGGTAGAAAAAATTAATTTTCACCAAAGAAAAAACAGATTTTTAAGAAAATCGTTTAATTTTCAAGCTGTATGATAACTTTTTAACTGCAATGATAATGTTTAAGTAAATATGAATTTTTAACTAAAACTATGTAATATTTAATTGGAATAAGTTAAATTTTCATTTTCAAAAAATTACTTTCCTAAAAAAACTAACCTTTCCCACAAAAAAAACTAACTTCAAAAATATGTCTACATTTTTAAATAAAGTGATAAATTTCCAACCTATCTGATAAATTTTTAAATAAAATAGTGAAACTTCAACTGAACTAGTTAAATTTTCAACAATAAGGAATTAATTTCCACTAAGAAAGATAAATTGCCAACCAAAACATATATAATTTAATGTTATGTATAAAAAATTAATGTTCAAATAAACATGAATTTTGAAATAAAAATATGAAATATTTAATTGGAATAAGTTAAATTTTTAGTTAAAAAAAATTACTTTCCTAAAAAAAATAACCTTCCCCCAAAAAAAACTAACTTCAAAAATATGTCTACATTTTTAAATAAAGTGATTAATTTCCAACTAAAATTGTACATGCCTTAATGAAATAGTAGAATTTTAACTAAAAAGGTGAATTTTCAACTCAAATGTTAAATCTGTAATTACAATAATTAAATTTTCAACAAAATAAATTTTCAACCAAGAAGAATAATTTCTACCAAAAAGATTAGTTTTTCATCAAAAACGGTAACTTTTCATTTGAAAATTCAATATTTGAATTTTTATTAATATAAAAAAATGAATGTTCAAGCAAAGAGATAAATTTAAAAAAACAAAATATTAATTCAAACGAGAAAGAAAAAAAAATTTCAAAAAAAGTAGTTAAAAGAATAAAACAAATTTTTAAATTAAATGATGAATCGTCAAAATAAAAAAAAATGTGGAAAGTTTTTTGTTATAAATGTTCATCAATAAAAAAAAATAAAAGCCTAATTTACAAATCAGGCTAGAAATCTCGATTAAAAATATTATCAGCTTAATCAAAATTATTCTCAATCGATCAATATTTGTGGGCTGTTTTTCAATTCTCTCAATTCAATTTTTTTCCACTATTAAGCGTATCAGAGAGCCAGATTCCTACTTGCTCTTTTACTCCTACTCTGCTTTTTATCTCTTTAAAATTTTTCGATACTCTTCTTAATAAACCCTCTATGACCCCCCTTTTCACTATAACTTATTCTATCTGGAGGCATTCCAATAAGTCAAACGCCTCCTTTAAAACCACAAGAACTGCCATCCTTTTCCCTTTCTTCTTTTTAATTATTTTATTCAACAGATAAGTTAGCAAATATATGTTGTCCATCACAACTATTCCTTTCCTAAACCCTGTCTAATTCAGTAGCTCTTAACTTTTTCTTCCTTACCATCTTTCATCTTACCTCTCCGATATAACAGTTTTATACATTTTATGCAATGTTGGCGTTAGCCTCACTTCCTTTAACTTATCTTCCTTTAACCTCTTTCCGTAACTCCAGCCACCTATTTCCTCTCCATACTCACTTCATATTTTTCATGCCCATTGCTTTATTTCTTTCCCCCCACATTTCTAGACTTTATTTGGAATCCCATTTACACCATATACTTTAAATCTTGCATTATTCCTAATACCTTGACTATTTCTTTCCTTGTTAGGTCCACTACCATCTTTTAGTCCTTTCCTAACTTTTTCCTATCCCTCCCAGCAAATCTGTAAAATATTTTTTCTGTTCTACCATCTCATTATTCTGGTTCTTCTTCCGTAAAAGTTTTCTCCGCCTTTTCTTCAAGCTTTTTATTTTCTTCCTCTTTTTTTTTATCACACTACTCAGAATACTCAGAATACTTACTTCCTGTTTCACTGTCTTCTTCTTCTATTTACATTCCTTATTCTTAACCTTTTCCTCAAGGGGGTAATATGGTAAACATTTTTTAAAAAATCGAAAATTTTTTTTTGCAGTTTTGGGTACTTTAGGCTTGCAAGAATAATATAGAAACCTTGCTTTACCTCAGATGGTATTGGAAAGTGATTGTATGGACCAGTCATCGCTGATTAAGGGTAAGACGATTTTTCCTCGTTTTACTTGATCAAAAGCATTTTTTGGTTACCCTAAACTTCTTTAAACTATCACAAATGCGCTAAAACAATGTTAGATAGTAATATTTTGGTTCAAAATGTCGATAAAAAATATTATTTTTCTGGATTTAATGCCAAATTCATCATGCTTGACCCCTTTTACCATGGAAATCATATGCATCATGAAAAAATCTAAGTTTGCAACATTTCGTCAAAAAAATTGTTTAAACAAATTTAAAATGTTAAAATGGTTCTAGATTTGTAATCAGTGACCTCGAATACTACGGAAAACATATGCAACTTGAAAAATGTTTTAATACTTAAGATAATTTATTTATAACAATTGTTTAAACAATTTAATTTAATTTTCGCTGATCTACTGGGCGGATTTGCCTAATTTTTTCTTTAAAATGCGCAGAAAAGACATGGCTATCTAATGACCCTTGATCAATATTGTCCATTAATATCTAAAAATATTATGATACAATTAGTAACAAAAAACAGGCGAATGAAAGGAAAAAATTTAAAGTTGTGCTATTTGTTTATTTATCAATAAATTTTTTCGATCGTGGGTCATTAGATAGCCATTCATATGTACTTCAAAATAAAATTTGTTTCGTATGTTTCAGATGACCCAAAATGGAGAAATCATAGGTACCGCTTTTAAAGATGGTGTCTTCCAGTCGCTCATATCTCCAAAGGATGTCAACGAAAATTTATTTAAAAAATTTTTTTCTATACTACATACCATGTCGAATAACATATAGAAAAATCTAAACTTTGAAATAAAAATTTGTGTGAAGAAAAAATTATTGAAAAAAATATCGTTTTTACTATACTACCCCCTTAAACTGTTTTTTTCCTTCTCGTTTTAACCATACTACCCCCTTAAACTGTTTTTTTCCTGCTAGGGACTAATCGCCTCAACTCAAAGTTCACTTTTTTCTCTTTATTATTTCCATTTATTTGGTTAATATTACTATCAAGGAAAAGTGATCAGAATCAATAAAAGCGGTTAATTCTAGTTTTCTGACCTTCTCTCTTATCTCTTCGTCAGCTAAACGACAGTACATGAATTTCGTAACAGTTTAGGGAGACGATCAGGGGGGGGGGGGGGGTTTTTAGAAATTAGGAAAACTTACCCCAGAATATTATCTTATTAGTTATAAATTTTATTATTTGGTTAAAAATGGGACAATTTTCTTAAAACGACATCGTTTTTGGTTGCGAATGCAACTATTTTGTTAAAAATTCGTCTTTTTTGGGTTAAAATATTATCCTTTTTAGTAGAAATATTTCATCTTTCTTGAATTAAATGAAACTTTTAAGTTAAAAATTCAACAATTATGTTGAAAAGTCATACTTCTTGGCTGAAAATTTCGTTCTTTTTTTTTAAATTGACTTTTTGTTTAAAATTTATATTTTCGCGTTGAAAAATGAACTGAAATATTTTCTGGATGAAAGTTAAACTTAAAAGAAAATTGTGCTTTTTTTTAAGTCATCTGTGTTAGTACGAATTTCAGCTTACTTAAATAAAAATGCAACTATTTGGTAGAGAATTCAACAATTTGGTTTCAAAGTCATTCTTTTTGGTTAAAAAATCGTGTTTTTGGATTAACAATTAAATTTATTTCGTACGGATTATTATTTCTTGTTTAACATTTTATATTTTGATAGTAAAAAAAACTGAAATATTTTGAAACGTAAAATTGAACTATTTTGTATAAAATTTATGTTTTTGATTTAAAAATCCATTTGTTCAAATAGAAATTTCATTATTTTTATGAAAATAAATTCTATTTGAAAGATTTGGTTTAATCACTTTGTAAAGAAATAAAGTTTATTGTTGAATATTTTTATTTTTAATTGAAAATTCATCTTTTTGGTTGAAAGTACTTAAAAAGTACACTAAAAAAGTCTTTTTTTTGGCTCAAAAATAATTTTTTAACTGAAAATATAATTTTTACACTTTTTTAAGATTGATGTTTTCTGGTGGGAAATTCTCCTTTTTTCGATAAAACCATGTTTCTGGTAAAACATGGTTTAAAATTTCATTTTCTTTGGGTAAAATTGCATCAGTTTCGTGGAAAATTAAGTTGTTGTTAAAAATACTTTTTTTTGTCTTTCAAATTGAAGATGCAACAATTTAGGGAACCTTTTATTTCTTTCTTGGGTGAAAAATTTGTATTCATTCGAAAATTCGTCTTCTTGCTATTAAAATTATTATTTTTTTACATAAATTTGATCTTTTTTTTATTGAAATATAAACTATGACACTTTTTTGTTAGTAATTTATCTTTTTAGGTTGAAAATTCAAGTATTTTGTTGAAGACCCATCTTTTATGGTAGAAAATACATTTTTTTTGTGTAAATAAATTAATAAATTAAACATTTTAAATTTGTATTTAAAAAACTGGTTTATCAGGGAATTTTGAAAATGAAATTCTAGAACAATCTTCCTAATTCTACCAGAAATAATTCACAGTGCTCGGGAAGCCGATTTAAATGAAGTGAAAATCTAGATAAAATCTGTCGGTGTAGTTTTATTGTATGCATAATAAGAAAGCAAAATCACTTGAATTTATTTTTTTATTTGCTCATTTAACTTTTTAGAGTATCTAAAAATTTTTGATTAACAAAAGCTTGAAATTTTATTAAAAAATATTTTCCGTTTTACTTTAAACGTGTATACACACACACACACACACACACACACACACACACACACACACACACACACACACACACACACACACACACACAC
>JAAAKG020202264.1:0-48913 GCA_010014905.2 Druon quercuslanigerum
GTTTGCGTCCTTCGAAGCAGTCGTGTCTCCAAAGTCAACAGAGCAACATCCAACTTTAAACGCGTTTTTCTCGAAACTACGGTTTTTACCGCTTGTTAAAAAAATCTCCGAAACTACCAAATCGATTGGTCTGAAATTTGTACCACATAATCTATACACATATATTAACCAGTGGTAGCAGATTTATATGAATCTTTTTATTTTTACTATAATTATTTTCAAAAAATAAGGGAAAAAAAGAGATTTTTGACCTTTTGTTCGAATGAAAAAATCTGCTACCAACAGTTGCTGTTGTCATACACTATTTGTTTTTTTGAATTCAGATAGACCGATTTCAAGATTTATTTACAGCGCAAAGTCTATCATGTTTTGAGGCGTTGTATTCAAGTGCCATTCAAATGTATATAGAGCGCATAAAATAAACTAAAAAATTTTTTTAAATGTATTTTAAGGTGTATTTATGAGCATTACAAAATCTACATCAATATCTTTCTTAACTTTTTAATAAAAAATTGACAAAAATAGCATTTTTTTCGAGGGTTCGAAGTAGAATCCTGCCTTAACATCCCTACTTTGCAAATGGTTGGTTTACAAATGCGATTATATTTTGTACTTAAATTGTCTTCATGAAATTATGTCATGAAATTGGGTTCCTTTGAAATTGCAACTGGTGTCTCCTTTGCAAATAATTTATCATTTTGGGTTACTTTTGAGCAAGAGGGGTTCCTTTTAATTGCATCTCCTTAGGAACCATAAATGGGTTCTGATAAAACTCCCAGTTTTTTCTTTGTGCGACTTTTTCTACTTTTTTTACTTTATTAAATAAATTAGACAAATCTGTTCTTTAACAATATCTACCTTGACAAGATTTACGAAAATGAATTTCTCAATTTTTTATTTTATGAAAATAATCTTGGGATTTTAATTCTCACTCGAGCCACTAAACATTGAAAAATTTTAGCGGCTTCATGAAATAATAATTGTGATGTGCGATTGTGTTAAATTTCAACTACGTTATCGCATCTGGTTGCTGCAAAGAGTTAAAGTTGAAATACAAAATTCCTTAAAAACGGGAATTTTATTCTTGTCTTTCTGATTTGATTACTTAATACCTGCTGGACCAAATTACATCAACTAAGGCTCACTTACGCCGAATTTAGTAAGCATCCTAACGGTTTTTATCAATATTTTTATTTATCTTCTGGACGATGCTATCATCTTTTAAAGTCAAAGCTAATTTTTGATGAATCACCCGATTAGTGGTCTGATACTATTTAACCTGACGGATAGTATCGGACCAGTGAGGGAAAGACTTCTAGTAATCCGTTCGACTGTTTGGTTATCCAAACTGGTAATTCAGCGCAATCGATTTGTAATTCCGGTTAACTGAGATTTAATCTGTAGTAATCCACCTTTAATCGGAAATTAATCCAGTTGTAATCCGAAATTAATCCAGTTGTAATCTGGCATAATCCACTTCTGATCCGGTATAATCAATTTCTGATACATAGTAATCCTCTTGTAATCCAGAGTAATCCACTTGTAATCCAACATATTCCAGTTCTAGACCGGGATATCCCAATTATAATCGATATAATTCGAATTAAATCAGGTTGAAAATTGATCTATTTGCCTGAGAATTCGTCTTTTTCGATAGAAAATTAATCTTCTTCGTTTAAAGTTCATAATTGTTGGTTGTAAATTCAACTATTCCGTGAAAAATTGATCTGATTTGCAGCGAATTTATCGAATTTAGGAAAAAGAAAATTGATTTGAAAATTAAACTGTTTGATTAAAAGTTTGTCTTTTTGTTTTGAAAATTCATTTATTATTATAGAAAATTCTTTTCTTTACATGAAAATAAAATTTTTTAACTGAAAATTTAACTATTTCATTTTTTATAAAAATTTATCTTTCTCAGTTAAAAATTCATGCTTTTGTTTGATATTTAGCTGTTACTTTTCATCGTTAAAAAGTTAAGATCTTTTGTTAAAATTCATCTTTTTGGTAGAAAATGCATATGTTTTTTTAAAAAATTAATCTTTTTGGCTGAAAACTGAACTATTAGGTCGAAAATTTAGCTGTTTAGTTGAAAATTAATGTGACTTTAGAGACTCGATCTTTTACAAGAACTTGGAAAAATTATTTTCAAATTCTTATGAGAAGTAAAGTGAATCCTCTGGTTATTGATAAATTGATTCGGCCCTTTATTTAAAGATCAAGCCGTTGGAAAATTTACATTTAATTCAATTCTTTGTGATAAAAAATTCGACTAGTTTTTTTTTTATTATTGAAATTCAACTGTTTGGTTGAAAATTCAAGTAATTTCTTGATTCAAAAGGAACTTTTTCCTTGAAAATTAAAAAGTCTTCACAAAATTCTCCTTTTTACTTGGGGATGTTTAAAATAGCAGTATAGTCTACTGTTATATTTTTTGTTAAAAATGCATTAGTTTCGGTTAAAAATGTAATTATTTTATTTAGAATTAAACTACTTTTTAAAAGATTGATCTGCTTTCATCAAAAGTTCAACTGTTTTGTTTAACATACGTCTTTTTCAATTAAAAATTATAATGCCGCATCATAGAACGGGATATAGAATATTTTTCAGGAGAAGGGGGGGGGGCAGCTACTAGGGTTTGAATTACGTTCGGGGGCCTTCCCACTCCTCAAGAAATATTTTATATCTCGTCTTTTAAAAATGTCCCCTTTTTTGTCTTGAAAATTAAACTATTTGTTTAAATATTCGAGTTTTAGCAGAAAATTAATCCTCTTTGTTAAAAAAATATCTTTTTTGTGAAAAATTTGAATTTTCGGGTAAAAAATTAAATTGTTGACTAAAAATGAATGGTTTTTTGTTCAATATTGAACAATTTTGGTAGAAAATTTAGTTGTTTTCTTGAAAATGAACTTTTTGGCTGAAAAATTCATTTTTTTGTACTAAAAATTCTAATACTTCGTTAGAAAATTCATATATTTGGTTTCAAACTTAACTTTTTTAATGAAAATTCTTTTTTTGTGTTTTGTTCGAAGATTAATTTTATTAACTGCAAATTCAATTATTTGATTGAAAATTTATACATCTAGTTGAAAATACAATATATTTCGACGTGAAATCTCCACAATTTAAAGTTTTTCATATTAATGTTAATATGAAATCTATACATAAATTTGATTTAAAATCATTAATTCTCCTATTATGCCCCAATTTTTTAAATATCCCTATTTCGCCTGTTTTGAGTAATTTTAGACTCTCAATTCCCTAATTGTATAAAAAAATTATACTCTCTATTCTGTGTCATAAAATGTTTAAGTTCCCTGCACTGCTAACTGATCACAACATGTAATTATATTAGCTAAGAACCTTAGACTAATGCAAGAAAAGCCATTTAATAATAACTTTCAAATGATTTATAATAGATTATCAACTATAAGGTAATGATCATTGGATAATTATTATAAGTTCGTTGAGATTTTATCTTTTAGAAAGTTTTTTTTTTACCATTTCAAAACATTGTCTATATGCCAAGTGAAGAAATAAAAATAGGACCATTTTTTATGACGCTGGTTATTGCAATCCACTTCAAGTAGTAGGAACTGAAATTGGAAAATAAATTAGCCTGGATATTGGTAAATTGCATATGAATTTTTATGTTGAATCTCAGAGGTCAGGGGGTGTGGAGCTCACTTAATATCAACTCGTGCGTGTAAGCCCTTTTAAAAGTTCATTAGGTTAAACGCTTCGACCCGGAACGCCACTGAACCAGAATTTATTACGATTAATTGATGACTCTTTTTCATTAAAGAGAACCCGCATTTTCCGATTTTATCAAAATATTTTTTTATTGACGATGCATATTAATTATTACGTTTTTTGTTTGCAGACGAACGAGATGCCATACAAAAGAAGACCTTTACGAAATGGGTGAACAAGCACTTGAAAAAGGTAAGATGCACTGATTATTAATTATAATTAAAAAGAGCGAAACAAGTAGGAATGTGTCGTAATTAATTTTAATTGTAGTGATAGCAAAGTTTCTTTAGATGTAACTTTTTCTTTGTTACTTTTGCAAAAAAAAATGTTAGTTACTTTTGTATTTTAGAAATAATTGAAATTTTTAAACCACCTCATTCCTATCTGTCGAGTGACACTTTTATGTAATTTTTGTTGAAATTTCTAGGCTAGCCATGACCGACATAATATTTCTTAAACAAGAAATGATTTAGAAAACGCTAAATTTTAGGGTGGGAATATCTGGATTTCAGGAATATTTACCACATTCGAAGACCAGCTGAATTTTTTTTAGAAAATATAGAATTCGCATCAGTGTATACATCAATTTTATATAAAATCATGAATTTAAAAAAAAAAGATAAATTTTCAACCAAAAGTAGAATAGTCAAAATTGCCGTTAAAAAATTAATCTCCAATGAAAAAATGAAATTTTAATAAAATAGTTCAATTTGCAACTAAAAAATATAAATTTTTTCTACTAACAGTTGAATACCAAAAAATATACATTTTTAACAAAAAATGGTATAATTAAATTTTCAGCTAAAAATTAATGTTTATAAAAAAACGAGTTTTCTTCTAAAAACGAAAAAAATTCAAACAAAGTGGTGGCTTTTGCAACCAAAAAAGGACAATTTCTATCAAAAAATGGATTGATTAAATTTTTAATTCAAAAATTAATATTAAGGCTAAAAAATCTAATTTTCTACAAAATAGTTAAATTTAAAACGAAAGAGATTAATTTTTCAATAAAAAAGTAAAAACGGTTTTAAATTTAAATAAAAATTTTAAACCGCATAAATAAATTTTTAACCAAGAAGGTAAATATTTGTTTTATCAAAAATAGACAGCTTTTCAATAACAAAAAATACATGAATTTTTAATCAAAAATGAAAAATCTAAATTTTTAACCAAAAGGGAAAAATTTAAATTTTTAGCCAAAAGTAGAATAGTCAAAATTTCCGTTAAAAAATTAATCACCAATGAAAAAAAGAATTTTTAATAAAATAGTTCAATTTGCAACTAAAAAATATGGATTTTTACTACTAACAGTTGAATACGAAAAAATATACATTTTTAAAAAAAATCGACTAATTAAATTTTCAATTCGAAAATTAACATTTAAGTTAAAAAATCGAATTTTCAACAAAATAGTTAAATTTTCAAAGAAAGAGATTAATTTCCCAATAAAAGATAAAAAAAGGTTTTAAATTTGAATAAAAATTTGAAACCACACAAATGAATTTTTAACCAAGCAGGTAAAAATTTTTTAAAATCAAAAATAGACAGCTTTTCAATAACAAAAATACATGAATTTTAAATAAAAAATAGAAATTTTAAATTTTCAACCAAAAGTGAAAAATTTAAATTTTTAGCCAAAAGTGGAATAGTTAAATTTTCAATTAAAAAAATTAAATTTTAACCAATAAAAAATAATTGAAATTTGAAGAGATAAATTTTCGAGCAAGAAAGATTCTCCGATCAACAGAGAGAAAAACAAATTATTAAAATTTGAATAAAGAAATGTGAATTTTCTACAAAACAGTCTTATTTTCATCAAAAAATGGACTAATTAAATTTTCAATTCAAAAATTAATATTTAAGCTAAAAAATCGAATTTTCAACGAAAGAGATTAATTTTCCAATAAAAAGATAAACAAAGGTTTTTTAAATTTAAATACAAATTTTAAACCACATAAATGAATTTTTAAACAAGAAGTAAAATATTTTTTAAATAAAAAATAGGCAGTTTTTCAATAACAAAAATACATGAATTTTAAATCAAAAATGGAAAATTTAAATTTTCAACCAAAAGGGAAAAATTTACATTTTTAGCCAAAAGTGGAATAGTTAAATTTTCAATTTAAAAAATCAAATTTTAACTCAAAAATAATAATTGCAATTTAAAGAATTAAATTTTCGAGCAAGAAAGATTCTTAGGTCAACAGAGAGAAAGAACAAAATATTTTTAATTTGAATAAAGCAATGCGAATTTTTTACAAAACAGTTGTATTTTCCACAATAATGTTAATTTTAATCCAAGTAGTTCAGCTGTCTGCCAGAATAGTGAAATTTTCAATCCAAAAGAAGAATTCTTTAGAAAATAGTTGAATTTTCAACTAAATAGAATAATTTTCCATCAAAATTGTTAAAAAATTAATTTTTAATCAGGAAATGGAGTGTTCAATTCTGAAATTAATATTTTTTCTTTCTATAGAAGTGCTTCTATAGGTTTTAGAAAATTTGACAATCCAGGGTTGAAAGTCAAAGTTTTCTTTTGATTGCATATCTCGCTTTAAATAAATTTTTTAATTATTCAATAAAAAGAATTTGAAAGATTAAGGTCTACCGAATTCATCGCTATGGCCACTTTTCTTCTAAAAAATTATTTTTAATTAACTAAAATTAATTAATTAACTTTCACCTGTTCCCAGAGCGAGCTCGAAGTTTGGAAAAATCTGAAAAGAATCACAGATATTCGTTTAACATTCATTAATGCAATGTACTTTCCAAAATTTTCAAGTATTAAATAATTTTCTTTTAACGGGGATTTATTTGCAATTAGTTTAGCTTGAGAGCAAATACAGAAATATTTCTTGCGTAAGAATCATTTTATCATAAATTCAATGATTTAAATACACTCGCACCACAAAACTGTACATTTGGATTATTGAATAATTCAGAATTTTGAAAAATCTATATTAATGAATATTGAATGAATATCTGTGATTTTTTCAGATTTTTCCTAACTGTTTCGTAACTTATTAACAAAAGTAACTTCTTCATCACTATCCTTATCAAGAAAATTTACTGGTTACCGTAACACTAGTTATACTTCTCATTCTACTTCAAATATACATTCAAAAAGATGATTTACATCTGTACGTAATTTTATATCTTTTACATATTCATGGGCCGCAGACTTTAGGGAAACAAGCCTTATTTTTAATTTTCTAAGAAACTATGTGCAGCTCTTCCATTTTGATGCAAATTTTTATGCTTATTTGAAGAAATTCCACAAAAAGTAGGAAATTCGATAATAAAGTTTGCTTCTAATCGTATGTGTTGAAAATACTGACATTATGGTCCTGTGGCTGATGAGGAAGTATGTAAGACGTCTTTCATTATGCGGTTTACGTGACAATGTTGAGGAGAATCTTTTCATCCAAGAATTACTATTTGTTTGTAATTTCATATCAAATAGTCATTTTTTGTCTTCACACTACTGCTATTGGAATGTAAGTTTCTAATGTGTCTCCTAAGGGTTTATATTTTATTTTTACTCTCCCCCATTTCTATACCCCCCCCCCCCTAGACACTCACAAACACGCACAATTACTTGGTGATGGGAGGGGGATCTACAGATTAAGGTGGGTTCCGAACAACCAAGTACGACGGATTTAAATACTTAATAGAGCGTGGGCTGTCGAGGCTCTTCCAGAGTGCGAGGCGGGAATCGAACCCGCATGCTGACGGAGTGGGTCCAAAGCCCCCACGACCATCAACCCACTTTGCTTCTGCTATTCAGATTTCTCTATTCTTTGTTATATTTTCTTTAGGATTTTAATGAAAAACATTATTAAATAAAAAATAATATATTGAAACGTGCGGGAACTGATAGGAATCGGGAAACAACCGGGAATATTTTAAGATCCGGATGAAACTGAGAAATTACAATCTATTTTTTATACATATTTTTATTGTTGTTTTTTAATTCTAAATTATTCAGTATGGAATGCCTGATAACAAAATCGTTAATTTTTCAGATAATTTTTGTTTACTTGAAAACGTTCCATATCGAATAATGTAAAATATAAACTTTTATAATTATAAGTTTGAATATGAACTATTAGTTTACAATCTGAATTTTATGATGCTAATGTAAATAAGTTAATACATTTTTGGGGCCCTAAATTTAAAATTGTTAAATTTCGATACCTGAAATTTGAAAATATTATTTTTCAAGTATCCGGTTTTGAATGTTCAATCCGGGAATCTTACAAATTAAAAAATATACATTTTGTACAATGTTGAAGGCTTTTGATTTTCAGTTTAAAAATCTTTGCATTTAGAAAAGTTTTTTTTATTAATTCTTTATATTGTAGTTTAATTTTATATGCCTATTAAATACACTTTTTGACACTTTTTTAACGATGCAATTACCTTTCTTCGATTTTGATAAACATGACGCTAATTCTGCTATTTTCATAAATTTCTCTCTAATGCAACTATTTTTTCAATTTGTCTACAAAACTCAAATTTCAAAAGATTTCAAGGGATTACTATGGACTTATCAATTTTCAAAAGATTTTAAGAGATTTCTAAATATTTCATGAGATTTAAAGCTCCTTTCTCGTTAAAAATTTATATATTTTTTTTTTTGGAAACTCAACTAATTGTGAAATACTAACCTTCTTTGTAGGAGATTCAACAATTTTGTTAAAAACTCATTTTTGTTGATAAAAATTAGTCTTCTTGGATTGAAAATTCATATGTAATTTTAATAAATTCGTCTTTTTCTGTAGAAAATTATTCTTCTTCGTTAATAATGCATGTTTTTTGTTGAAATATTAACTATTTCATGTTTCGTTAATATTTTTTTTATTTTGTATTACTGATTCTTTATTTTAGCTAAAAATTCATCTCTTTGGTTGAGAATTTAACTATTGTTTTGAAAAATAATTTTTTGTGTGTCTAAAATTGATTTTTTAACTGAAAATTTTCCTTTTTTAGTTGAATATTTATCATTTTATTTGTAAATTTGTCCACCACTTTATTCGGTTCTCTTTATTGGTATAAATAAAAAATAAAATTTGAGCGTTTTGGTGAAATTCGAAGTTTTACAAAATTTATTGTAAATAACAAGTTTTTTTCAAACTGAAAATATAACTATTCTATTTAAGTTTGAAAATAGTATATATATTTTTATTTGAAAATTGATTTTTTCTGTTTAAAAATTCAACTATTTGGTTGAAAATTCATGTATTTTGCTGAGGATTCAAATATTTTGCTGAAAATTCGTTTTCTCTGGTTGAATTCGACTTTTTTTATTTTAAATTGAAATTGCAATCTGAAAAGGTTTGTTTGACAATTGATCTTTTTCGGTTTGAAAATTCAACTGCATTGTGTAAAATTCTTCTTCGCTTGGAATGTTAACAATTTGGTAGAAAATTAATCTATATAGTTGAAAATTAACTTTGTTGTTCATAATTCTTATTTTCGATCGCAAAAGTCCATTTTTTGTTGAAAATACGTCTTTTTCCAGAAAATATCGTCTTTTTAGCTAAAAATTCATCTCTTTAGTGTAAAATGTAACTATTGTTTTGAACAATCTATTTTTGTCTAAAATTGATTTTTTAACTGAAAATTTTACATTTTTAGTTGAATATTTATCATTTCAGTTGAAAATCTGTTAATTATTTTAAAAATTCGCCTAGTTAAGTTCAAATTATTCTTATTAGTTTTTACACTTCATGTTAGTTGTAGTTAGTTCATTTTAGTTGAAAATTCATGTTTTTGTTTAAAAATTTAACTATTGTTTTGAGAAATCGTTCTTTTTTTGTCAAAAATTGATTTGTCCAACAGAAAATTTAACTTTTCTACTTAAAATTGATCTTTTTAGTTGAAAATTCATCTTTTTGGTTGAAAATTTTACCATTTTCTTGAAATTTTATTTATTTTGCTTGAAAATTCATTTTTTAACTAAAAATTCAACTATTTAGCTTTTCGGTTGCAAAATGATATTTTGTAGTTGAAAATTCTACAACTTGGTTGAAAATTAATTTTTTTAAATTCATATTTGCTAGTAGAAAATTATTCTTCTGAGTTAATAATTTATGTTTTTTTTGGGGAATTGATATACTTTTTTGAAAATTAAACAATTTCTTTAAAAAGGATCCTTTTTCGTTGAACTATCAAATATTACATTTTTCGTTAATAATTGATTTCTTTTGAAACCAAATTCTTTATTTTAACTGAAAATTCATCTTTGGTTCACCTATTCCAGCTAAAGCTTTATCATTTGCGTTGAAAGTTTATCTCTTTGCTTTAAAATTCATTCTTTTCTTAAACTTCTTTTTTTTTAACTAAAAATTATACTATTTCACTGTATGGATAAAAATATATCTTTTTAGTTAAAAATTCAACTTCTTGATTGTAATTTTATTTTTGTTGATGAGAAATCATCTTTTACGATTGTAAAATCATATTTTTTGTAGAAAATTGATGTTTTTGGCAAAACATTCAACTATTTGGTTAAAAGATCAAATATTTTGTTAAAAAATGATCTGCGTAATCCAAGAGTAATCGTATGCAGTTCAAAATATCTTACGTATTTCACAGTCAACTCTCGTTTAAAAAAATGTATTCGAAAGTTTGGAAAAGTCATCAACGAAAACAATTGCCCTATATTTTAGATTTGTCAGAAGAGTCCGAGGCCTGGGGATAGAATGCAAAACTAAAAAGAAGGAAGTGCATGTTTTATTTATAAGCTTCGATCAGAGAACCGAATACCTTTAAACTTTTCAGGGTATTTACTGCCTCCTGGGATCGTCGCGAACTGAAGAATTGTGGTCGATATTCAAAAGGCTTTACGACTTAATCGAGAACCGTGGTTGGGAATCGTTATCTTTAACGTCGTGAGAAGGCAAATGGTTCGATAAGTACTGGGAAAGTCAACGCGTTGCAAGATATGTGTGGGGAATTAGGACTCAATGTTATCTCCTGCACATCTTAAAATCCGATTAGGCGTGAATTATAGGATGGAATTCTCCCAGCTTCAGGATCGGATGAATAGCTCGCTCAAGAACCATTCAGAAAATGCATTTTCCAAACTCTAATAGCGTCAAATTAGCCTATAATTCAGTGTAATCATCTACAATTTTTCATTTTTACAGACAAAATCGTTTTACAATAAAGCCATTCTTGCATTCATCAAATGCCAAATGTAATATATATATATATATATGAATCGTGATCCAGGATCGATTGTTTATTCTCATAAGCTTTTGTCTGAATACCGTAAAATGGGGCTAAGTGTAGACATAAATTTTTTTTGTGAACAACTATTTAGTATCGCGTAAAGACTGTAAAAAGTGTGACCAACTCCAATTTTGCTTGGAAAGGTAAACTGCGGGAAAATATTATTTGATAGATTTCTTACTTTTTGAACCTTGTAAAAGGTATTTTTGATATTTTAACTAGAATGATTATGAATTTAGATAATTACTGATTTTTTTATAATAAAATATTAAGATGCCCCCTCCCTAATCGAATATTCTTACAAAAATCAATTTACAGACGGAAAGTATATCGGATCTATGTACTAATCTGCATAAATCTAGTTTTAATAGATGAATCAGTCAGTATTGTTAATTGTATACAATAGTCACTTGGAATGACTGATTTTCAGTCAATGGAAATGATGCATTTCTTTGTTCTGATAAAATCGTAAAATTATTTCTAAATAAAATTCTTAATTAAATTCCTACTTTTTAATAAATGATTAAAGTAGACTATATGTTACTGGTAGAAAAATTGAAAGTTAGACATTAAATCAATCAAAATGACTGATTTAATTTGGGAATGTTTCTGGTTATATAATTTAAAATGACATATTTAATTAGTAAAAGTTACTGATTGCGTAATGCAAAATGACTGTTTTAATCAATGTCAGTTACATCTTAGATCATTCTAAATTACTGATTAGATCAGTGGATGTTACTTGGCAGATCAATTTGTTTTTATTTTTAGACAATCATGTCTTGTTGAGAATTTATCATTTTTATTTGAAAATCTAACTACTTGATTAGAAGAAAAAATACTTTTTTAAATATTAGGTTAAAGATTCATAATTTTAGTTGGAATTTTCTTTTTTTTCTGTTTCTTAAAAAGCGCATTTTTTAACTGGAAGTTTACCCGCTCCATTTTTTGTTGGTAATTTATCTTTTTACTTGAAGAAAAATGTTGTTTTTTTAACTTTAAAAAGTAATCTTTTTGAGAAAACACTTTATTATTTGGTTGAAAATGCATTTATGTTGTTTAATACACGTTTTCTTATGGAAAAATAATTTTGTTAATTGAAATTCAAACTGATGAATTTTCGATTAAGAAAGTGATCTTTTTTTGTTAAAAAACTTCCTCAAGTATTTCATTAAAAATTCGTCTTTTTGGTTAAATTAAACTTTATTTAAATTTAAATTAAAAATATTTCAAAGATTCATCAGTTTTTTAAAAAGTCACCTCTATGGTTGAGAATTCGTTTTTTTTAAAGCGAAAAACTTATCTTCCTCTCTGATGGGAAATTAATGAGTTTTAGCTGAAAATTTAATTATTTAGTTAAAATTTCATGTATTTTGTTCAAAATTAGCCTTTTTTGTATAAATTCAACTGTTTTTTTATTTTTAATTTGAAATTTCTTTTGGTTGGAATATAAACTATTACATTTTTGGTTGAGGCTTCATCTTTTATTTTAAATAATTTTTGAACTGCGCATTAATTTATCAAAAATATAATAATTATTATATTGTATTATTTTAGCATTTAATTAAAAATACGCCTGTTTTGGTCGAAAATTAATGTACATGGTTGCAAGTTGAACTGCTTTGTGAAGACTTATTTTTTAGTTGCAAGTTCATTTGTGTTGAAAATTAAACTATTTTGTTACGATTTCGTTTTTTTCTCTTTGCAAATGAATTTTATCACTTAAAAATTAATCTACTTCATTTTTTAAATAAAAATTGACTGTTTTTAGTTAAAAGTTAAAGAACAATGTTTTTTGTAAAAAATTCGAAAAGTAATCTTTTTGGGAAAGCACTTTATTATTTGGTTGAAAATGCATTTATGTTTTGTAATATACGTTTTCATTTGGAAAAATCATTTTTTTAATCGAAATTCAAACTGATGAATTTTTTGTTAAAAAAGTGATATTTTCCTGTTAAAAAACTACCTGTTTAGTCGATAATTCAACTATTTAATTAAAAATTCGTCTTTTTGGTTAAATTACACTTTTTTAAATTCAAATTAAAAATATTTTTGGTTTGAAATATCAGCTAGTTGTTTGAAAGTTGAAGCGCTTTGTTCAAAACTTATTTGTTTTGGCCAAAGATTCATCAGATTTTTGAAAAGTCACCTCTATGGTTTAGAAGCCTTTTTTTAGCGGAAAATTTATCTTCCACTTTTGATAGAAAATTAGTGAGTTTTAGCTGAAAATGTAGTTATTTAGTTGAAATTTTATGTATTTTGTTTAAAATTAGTCTTTTTTTGTGTCTAAATTGAACTGTTTTTTTGTTTTAAATTGAAATTTCTTTTTGTTGGAATATCAAGTATTACATTTTTGGTTTTTGGATTAATCTTTTTTTTAATAACAACATAACTTTTGAACTGAAAATAAATTTATCGAAAAAATCATTATTATTATATTGTATTATTTTAGTATTTGATTAAAAATACGTCTGGTTTGGTAGAAAATTAATCTTCTTGGTTGAAAGATTAACTGCTTTGTTAAAAACTTTTATTTTTAGTTGCAAGTTCACTTGTTATTTTTGTCCAAATTCGTTTTTTCTTTGGTTGCAAATGAATTTTGTCACTTAAAAATTAATCGGCTTCTTTTTTAAATAAAAATTGACTGTTTTTAGTTGAAATCTCAACAGATTGGATCATAAAAAATGATAAATTTCATCAGTTTGTCAAGTCGTCTGATTTGAACATTCACTTTCTACTGAATCGTGAGACTTCGAATTCGCATTATTTATACCAATAAAAATTTAATTCGAAACAATTATTTTTCATCGATTCAAATTTAAGGTGCAAATTGCCCCGAATTTTGATAGGAAATTGACCTGGACTTCCTGGAAAAGGTCTGGAATTTTGAAACCGGTCTCTAGTAGCAATTCTGATTATAATTGATGATTGTCGGAAATCTTAGGTGTAAATTGTAATGAGGGTGCCGACCCTGGGGTTGGGGACTGCTCGATAACTATCTAGTTGACCAGACTTGACTGTTGTAAGGAAAGGTTTCTGCGGCTCGTTATTCCACTTTGATTCTTTGATCCTGCAACCTGAGTCTGTAATTCTCAGTGCCGTAGGAATCTGTATATCTTTTTCCGATAGAAGCAATGGTATCATTTCGAATCTGATCCGCTGATTCGTGATCAGCCAACACTCTCACGAAATAACAATCGTAAATATCAGAGTGTGACTTTCAAAAGAATGGATTAAGGGAATTTGTAATCGCGTTTCACGACCAAGAGTAGATTTCGATTTCAGCCAAATAGATTCATAGTAAAGAGCAGTTGCTCAATTTGATCTCGGAATTAGATCAAAATTATGTACAAGGCTTCACAGAAAAACTGGGGTTTCTATTAGAACCAATTTTTCGTTCCTAAGGAGCTGCAACAAAAAGGAACCCCTCTTTTTGAAGAGGAACCCCAGATGATAATTATTTTCCAAAGGAGATACCGGTCAGATCTCCAGAGGAACCTATTTTTAATAGAGACTTTAAAAAAAACTAATTAAAAGTACAAAATATTATCGCAATTAGAATAGACATATTGTCTTTATAAATATGATTCGCAGGTTATATAGAAAAGCCTAATTAATCCGTCGCCAAGTTCTGCAATTCCCTTATTTTCCCCTACTAACCAATCCCACTTTGTAAGCAGTTCGTTTTAAAATTTTCAATTCTAAAAGATAACAACTGTTATGTAAAATTTAAAAAATTTAAATTATATTAAAATCTAAATCAAAAATCTTATTTAACAATCATCAAATTGATGAAAACTCCTGCAAAAAAACAAGAATACAACAATCAAATTTAGACCACACCGAACAATCAAACAAAAAAACTTCTTCCAATTGCAATCTGAAACATTTTTTTGCTAAAAACAAAAATTTCAGACAAAAATAAAAAAGAGGAAAGAAAAATGAGAAGGCAACCAACCTGCCGTTCCTTCTCTTTTTCTTTTTTTCGTCTTTTTTTATTATTAATATTATCAAATCACAAAAAAAAAGAATATTGAAAACCTGTTCTCTTTCGCTACTGTTTATATTTTCCTTGCCTTGATAAGGGTGTTTGTATGAGTGCCGAAACGTTGGTAATGTCATTTTATTTTTTTATTTTTTATTTTCATTGTTCTTTTTTCTGATTTGATAATATTATTAATAAAAAAACAAACCTCCAGTTTTGTCTGTGGTTTATACAGATTTAGGATTTTTTATTTGATCAGGAAATTGCCCATCAGAATGGTCCGATTCTCAAGATTATTTGCCTGTCATGAATTTTCATGAGTAGCAACTTTCGAGTGTCAGTTGTTCCAAGTCATGCGTGTTATTTTAAAACTCAGCTTCCTTTCCTACATTTAATTTTTTTAAATGAAAAATCATTAAGTGAATTAAAATAAATAAAATTAATTGAAATTTAATTAAACTAAGGAATATTTTGTGCATGAGAAAAATTTTTTTTCCAGAGCCAATAGAGATTAATGGCCCAGTATAGCAAAATTCTATTATCCTGAAGTTCAAAACTTTTTATAACATTTTTTGTTGGTTCTAGGAGTTTGTAAATTTTCCTGAAGTGGGAGCCGGCAATAGGTCAATCGATAGAAACAGTTCTCTTTGGTTGAAAGCTAATTCGTTTTTGTTGATAAGTCTACTGTTAAATTTTTCAGTGAGAATTCACCATTTTTGCATACAAGTTGTATTATTTGGCTAAAAAATTAATTACTTTGTTCGAAATTTAATTTTGTTATTAGAAGAACATTAATTCTCTTTTGTTTAAAACTCAACTCTTTTGTAGAAAATTTCCCTCTTTCGCTTCAAATTCAACAATTTGGCTAGAAAAAGTTATCTCTCCTGATTGAAAAATCTTCATAGTTGAAAATTAAATTCTAAAATTGAAATGTTGTCTCTTTGGTTTGAAAATTCATCTCCGCTGGTAGAATGTTCTCCTTTCTTTCTCCAAAACATGAGTGAAGCTTATACTATTTCCCTGTTGGTAAGAGAGGCATGATTATTAATGCAAAGAGAAATTTGATTTCTAAAAATGCAAGTGGTTTTCGAAACTGTGGATTCCAATTCGAATCGTGTAGGCAGTTGGCGTTGCACAAGATACTTACGTGTAGGAAAAGTCAGTTGGCAGATATGAGGTATGAATGTCGCGTGGCAAATATGTAGGCTGTAGCTAGCAATCGTAGGACTATAGAAGGTAGTGGTCCATGTTGCTTCTGACTGAAAGTCGAGTAGGCGTTCTGGAGAAATCTTTGTCATCGGTATTCGATATGTATGATCTAATCAGAAGATTATGATTCCAGAACTGGCAAAACCCTTAAATAAAAACAATTACTAAGAACTTTTCACATTAGCTTAATGTTCCTGATGAATAATGATATTCAAAAGAAGGTTGTGAATGTGTTCCATGTTACTTTAGACTGAAAGTCAGAATGTTATGATTTTAGAACTGAAAAAAACCCTTGAATAGTAAGATTCACCGAGAACTTTTGACATTAGATAGATGTATCTGATAAATAATCTTGTCCAAGAGATGAGTTTCAAAGTGGTCCCTGTTGCTCTTGACTTGATTCAGTGAGTATGATCTAATCAGATAATTGTGATTCCAGAACCGACAGAATTCCTACATAGAAAGAATTACTAGAACTTTTGGAATTAACTGGATATTTCTGATAAAGAATCATATCTAAAAGGTGGTTTTCAATCAACATTGTTAAAGCTGTCTTCATGCCGCAGGTGTAACTTAATTAGTAATAAATCAGTAGGCATCGACAGAGTGCTCAGTTGCTCACTGCGCACTTTCAGCTTCTTCTTCTTCTTCTTTAAGCCTTAAGAGTGATCCCGACTACTACCATTAGAAATATTTATTGTCGATTATTTTCCACGCATTTAACCCCAATGCGATACACGGAGAGGCAAAATGGTACTCTGCTCCGTCAACTTGGAAAGCAGCATCTCAACAGTGGTAATTATTGTCACCGGAGATAAATCGTTCCGTTTGTCAATCGATTTTCTATATGGTGCTCTGCAGTCAGAATAGCCCAAGTATCAGTTTCACCTGCACATTTGGCCACTAACTAATCCTACCGGTAGACTTTTAGTTATTTGAAAAGATTAATACCTTGTTGATCTTGTTCCTCTGATGAAAGAACATCAATTTGATCAATTGCGATAGTGATCCTTCTCATAGAACAGGATTTGTTTTCTAAAAATGGCCAATATATTCATATATTTACGGAAGTGAATGCAGTTGCGGAATGTGTGAAGTGTGAGATGAAGTTGTGCGATTGTTGGATGTCAAAGATGACACTGACAACATTTCAATACGTGCCTAATATGTTTTTCTACATATGTACATGCATACAACTACACGTAGAAGACACGCGAGCGATTCGATTTGCGATTCCTGCAGACTCCGTCACGTTAATGGCACTTGGCCATTTATGGCATGTGTCTCGTAACTGAAAGAAGAACGTCCGAGATCCTTATCGCTTTTGTAGCTGTAACCGAGTCAAGGACGATGCACTGCCAAGTGTCTCCTAGTGTCTTCGATTTTGCAACGGTCTACCAATAATAATTATCTCGACAAAATTTCACGTCATGTCACTCAGATTTTTCACGACTCTTAGTTTCCCTTTTTTTATTATCTTTTTCTTTGTTATAACCCATCAATTACATTTAACCAATCCTAAGGTTATATAGAAGTACTGATTATTAAAATTGATATTTTAATAATTTAATAATAAATTTTTAGTTGTTTCGGGATGTGTGAAAATCACATGAGGTTTAATAATACCTACGTTGTGGTATTTATTGCTAGCATATATTAGCTTCCGCACATGTATGCAATGTTTTTTTAAGCTAGCTTTGATTATACTGAGTATGGTTTCAAAAATGTTTTTATGTTAGCTACATTCTTCGTAAAACCTATTTATATTCCTACACATTTTGAATACTGGGGCTAACTATCGTGAACGTCTCAAACCTATTAAAAAGTCATTCATAGTCACATCCTCTAGGCTAAGCGGATATACCCCATCCACCATTACTCATTTTTGGCACATTCTTCTCATTCATGTTTTACAAAGTCACAATTTCTGCGAAAGGAAAACCAGCCGGGGATTTTGAAAGAAGATGGCAAAAAATTACTACACAGTCACTTAGTAAATTTTTTTTCGTAAATCGCTTTTTAAAGTTAAAGTCACTACTGAATTCAGGTCTACACTTACAACTGAATTTTATTGAAATATTTTGTACTCTAGAGTATTTTCCAAAATTCCAATAATTTTTCAATAGCTTTCCATAATCTGAAGGGATTTCAAATGTCTTTTAAGATTCTACGGTATTTTAGAAAACTCCAAGGAATTTTCAAAACCTTTAAAACCTTTCAAAGGTTTTCAAAATATTTTAATGAAATTGAAGTATCTTGTGGCATTTTAAATAGCTTTCAATAATTTGAAGTAATTCTAAAGGGTTTTAAGAGATTTCTGGAATTTAAAAAAAATCCAAGATAACTACATTTAAATAATTTAAAGGTATTCAATTTTTCAAATATTTTAAAAATATTTTAGGGTATTTTTAAAGCTTCCTTGAATTTTAAACCGAGTTTAAGAGGATATAAAAGTCTATGTGGTACTTTAAAAATTCTAAGTAATTTTCAATAGCTCTATGAAATTTCACACGATTTCAAAAGATTTGAAAGGTTCCATAATTGTTTAGTGCCTCCTAAAATATTGCAAGGAATTTGTAATCGATTTTCATTTCAAAGTATTACCAAAGATTTTAAAGAACTAAAATTTTTAATGTCCCAAGGTCTTTGTAATAGATTTCAAGCGTTTAGAGTAATTCTAAAGGATTTGAAGGATTTAGTATATTTTTGAAAGATTACAAGGAATTTCATTTGAATTCTTTTGGAATTTACTCTAGATTGTTTTTAGTGTAACCTGAATTCTTTTAATTTTCTTGAAATATTCTAAAATTACTCAATTCTACTCAATTCAATGGGTTTAAAAAGTTTTAAAAAGTTTTTGTTTAATTAATTTTGATGTCTTTTAAACTCTCCTGAAAATTGGAACTATTTCAATACATCCTTTGGAATTCCCTGAAATTTCTCTAAAATCATTACAAACTTACTGAATTCAATTAATTTTTTTTGTCTTCATATTTTGCAAATTAACTTTACCTTGAATTTGTATCAATTCCCGTAAAGTCACTTCAAATTGACTGATGTCAATGGCATAAAAAAAACATTATTTTGAATTTTTTGATTTTACATTGAATTTTTTTGAATCCTCAGAATTCTTTTAAATTCTTAAGATCATTGGTCACGTTAATAATGCACATTAGCTATACAAAATTCTCAGGGATTTTTTAAAATGAAGTTTTGCGGTTACCATGAAAGACGCAATTTCTGCGAAAAGAAAAAATCTCACTTAATATTTTCTGCTATTTTGCAACAAAAGTATAAAAATTAATTCATTTCTTCACTGCAATTTCCATATATGAGATTTTTGGTTGCACGTAGCACGTATAGCAAAACCGCATGTACGTAATTCAACGCTTTAAAGGAAGATTGACTTAACCGCGGAATCTGATCTGAGGTCAAATTCGAAAAGGAAAGTGTAGACTTGAAGCTCAAATTGAAGAAAAATAGGCATATTCTCTTTATTCTGTGTTTTTGAAGCATAAAAGTATTTGTTTGACCCAACCGAATTTTTTGGTTGTTTTAAGATAATCTTTGGTAGATGGAGCATTGGCTTGAATCAACCAGTTACTGAGCTTCAAGAATTTTTATTCTGGGCGTGGGTAAAGTATAAAGGCAGACAAGGTTGTAGAATCTTTAAAGTGCATTATATAATTTTAATACCGTCACGCTGATAAATTTCAATGGACTGTACTTGGTTTTTTAATACTTGAGATCCTTTTTTACGATCATGTGAAAATCGCATAATAAACACAGAACGCAGATGCGTGCCTTATGCTAACGAGGCAAGTTATGCAAATTGTTGCTGATAAGTTTAAAGGCGCCATCGCCGCGGTCGAGTCGTGTAATAAAGTTTCTGTCATTCTTCATTTCCACCGTGACATTTTTGCGGCCAAGCCGCCATCCTATTATGGATTATGATGCTGTTGTTCTTATTTCCAAGATCACAAAGATGAATCTTAATTTGTTTCGCGAAAGTTGGTCAATAAGTCAACTGAGGGTTGTAACTGATCATCCATGAGTAATTTAAATAAAAAATTTCTTTGAATTCAATAGCAAAGCTTAAATTGTACAAATATTGAAAATTGTTTGCTTTTGGTGACTGTAAAACAGAAGTTTCTTATCTAAGAAGATGAGTCAGTGATCCCACCTGTGCGGATGATGTTTCTCTGACCGATCCTCAATGATACGACACGGTTCTTGATCGTGGACAATGCTCAAGAAGAACCTGACACTAGTGTGCTCTTTTTTTCTGAGTACCTCTCTCTATGGAGACCACTTTGCGCTAGTACATATACTGCCAAGGTCGCGTATCTGGTACTCTATCTTTATTTCCCTTTCCCGCCTTTTCCTGCCACCCAACCCCTATATCTAATCTTGGATTCCATGCTGGATTGAGATTCTGTTGATACAGCTATAGGAGTAAATTGCTGAGTCATTTTCTGTGTGTGTCTTAAGCTCAAATTACGACTTAGTCATATTATAATGGACAATATGTCTGAAATCGTAAGCGCAGCAGGGAATTTTTGTACAAATTTATGATTTCGGGATCATGTGAAAATTAGAATTTCTTATGATTGTCTATAAATGGCTAAAGCTTCTTCGGAATCTATTTCGATGCGTCTAAGTGACAAGGTTTCATCTCGGAAAGAACAAATGTAATTGTCCTAGCTTGTGGAGACGAAATGAAAAGGTGCTAACTCGCGTAGCGAACTATCAAAGCTTCAAAATCCTACGTCCATTGGATTGGAAACATTCGCGCTCTCATCTCTGTAGCATTTAGTTTTTCCGATTTGGAACATTGGAATTTGGACACATCGACTTAGAACCGTTTAAAGTTTAAGTTTGGGTGTAAATTTGCAAGTTCGGATGGAGACCTTGCAATGGCTACAGCTTCTTCGGAATTTAGTTGATTATTTAGAACATAATTTCTTTAGATTTGCAGATAGTAACTTCCCTGGAGAAAACAATATTTACGACGTCTTAGGGTGAGCAGGGAGTTGTCTAGAACAGTGTAAAGTTTAAATTTAGGTGAAGGTTCGAATTTTCGGTTGGTGTTCTATAAGGAGCTACAGCTTCTACCTAATTCATTTTTTCTTACAAAACAGAGTTAACTTGAATGCCAGATAGTAACTTTCCTGGAATTGTTTAAAACAGTTTAAAATTCCAGTTCAGGTGAAAATTCGAAATTCCCTGTGGTACCTGTAAGTGGTTTTCATCTTTTCTAAAAAATGTTCATTTGGCAGTACATCTTTCAAAGAACGTCTTCTTTCATGGTAAAAATAGAACCCTCCACTTGAATGTCATGTGTGACCTTCCTCGTTTGATTCATCATTTTGATGAAATTCGGCAAAGTGAGTAGCCCACGTGGGCAATTATAGAAGCATGTGTAATATGTATATTCCACTCTCTTTTCCAGTGAGGTCGTGGCCGCTTTCATTCATAGAATCTCAGAGATGCAGGTCTTTCACTAAGCTTTTCAGTTCCGGAAGGTGTGGGTTATATATACATATATAAAGTTGACTTAACGCCATTCCTGACGCGTGTTTTGTCTCGGACGCTTTTTCATTGGTGGTTTCAACTCAACGCCACGCGAGTTTCAATCTTACAAACATTTCAGTAATGGGTTTATGCAACCTGAGCAGGCCCTTTAGAAACAGATATGGTACTTCAGTAACTCAATTCCCACGCAAGAAGATTAAAAAGGAAATTATTTTAGAGACCAAACATTGGATTATAGTATCAATCTTAATTGCAGCAATAGCACGACTGGGACAAAAATGGAAAAACTGAGGTTTCTATTAGAACCAATTTTGGGTTCCTAAGGAGCTGCATCAACCCTCTATTTTTTATGTGCATGGTCAAGAATCTTTTCATCTCAAGTCATCGGTCGATAACTGTAAATCGATGTCTCGAAATCCCTAACTTACCCATCACACTTTACAACCGATTGGTTTGTCAATGCCTTCATGAGCCTTCATGTTGTTCTTCAACTGTTCTTCAATGGAACCCTTTTTGGGCTTCACAGGTTTCGATTAGAGTTCAAGTTCTAAAAGATACCAACTTTTGTTTGAGTCGCATCTTCAGCGAATCCTCAGTTTTTTCTGTGGGGTTTTTTAAAATAAATAAGGCGTAGTCTTGAACCAAGAACATGTTTTCTTGCATAGGAAACAAGTTTGCAACCTGTACTTAGTTGTACGTGCGGCTTCCAAGTCGGAAAACGTCGAGAACGAACATTGTCGACGTGATGCTGATTATTACAAGATAAGTAGGAGGCAGATTCTCACCGTTACTTACTACCTTTCTCAGTGATTGGTTTTCGAATAGAAAGAGGAATTAAAGAAAAGCATGTCGAGTGCATCTGCAATCCGCATGCAAACTGTTTCCAAATTCATCCTTGACTCGTGATCTTATCTGGACCGCTGTCTCCTGCATCCGAATCGACCAATTATCCCTTCCTCTTCGTGACGGAAGAATCCGTTACAAACGACGCCGAGAACTTGAGTACCCAGAGAGTGAGAGAAGAGAGAAAATTTCAGGTTCATGATCTTTCCACTTGCGAAATTCCCACAGGACTCTGATTTCTTATAAAGGAATCAGGCGTGACCATAAGTCAGGGAAAACTGGAAATCACGGATTTTGAAAAACAATATTGCCAAAGTTATAGAATTTGTATAAGAGACAATTTTAATAACTATAAAATGTATCACTTGTTTTGAAGTTGTGTTATTCCTTTTATAAAAATTCTGTGGTAAAAATGTTATGAGATGAAGATTGTGGACATTGAATATCAGTTAAAAATTTTACTGTATATTATAAAAAAATTTTTAAGGTACAGCTTTTTAGTTAAACGTTTAAGTATATTGTTTCAGATTATTTTTCTTTGGTTGTAAATTAGTTTTTTCCATTGATTTTGTGAATTTTCCATTTTTGTTGAAAATTCATATTTTAGAATTTAAAATTTTTATTTCGTTCACAGAAAACTTGCCTTTTGGCTTGAAAGTTTGTCAATTTGGATAAATTTTGTTTTTTCTTGATTGGACAAACTTTATTTGTTGAAATTTATCTTTTGGGTTGAAAAATTTACCATTTGAGTTCAAAATTCATCTGTTTTATTGAAAATTTAACTATATTGTGTAGAAAACTCCTTTCTTAAAAAATTGTTTTGTTTTACTGAAAATTTAACTTATCCTTTTTTGGTTCTAAATTGACCATTGTTAGCTAAAAGATCAACCTTTTGTTTAAAAATTCCTATTCTGCACAAAAATAGTATTTTTTGGTAGAAAATTAATCTGCATCAAGTAGATTAATTTTTAAGTATATTGTTTCAAATTATTTTTCTTTGATTTTAAATTAGTTTTTTGATCAGATTTTGTGCATTTTCCATTTTTTGTTGAAAATTCATATTTTAGAATTGAAATTTTTTATTTCGTTCACAGAAAACTTGCCTTTTGGCTTGAAAGTTTGTCAATTTGGATGAAATTTGTTTTTTTGACTGAAAAAACTTTATTTGTTGAAATTTGTCTTATGGGTTGAAAAATTGACCTTTTGAGTTAAAAATTCATCTCTTTGAAAGAAAATAAGTATATGGTGTAGAAAACTCGTTTTTTAAAAAATTATTTTGTTTGACTGAAAATTTAAATTTCCATTTTTGGTTGTAAACTGATCATTCTTAGTTAAAAATTCAACTTTTTGTTTAAGAATTCCTATTTTACGCAAAAACATTATTTTTTGGTAGAAAATTAATCTTCTTGATCGAAAATTCGTCTTTCCGATAGATTTTCTTTTTTCGTTGAAATATTAACTATTGCATTTTTTGAATTAATTCATCTTTCTTGGTGAAAGATTTAACTATTTGGTTTGAAATTCCACTATTTAGTGGATTTTTTTTTTGTTTAAACATAAACTATTACATTTTCTGGAGAACTAATCTTTTTTTTCTAAAAAGTTCGTCTTCGTTAAAGTTTAATCTTTTTAGTTGAAAATTCGTCTTTGTAGGAAGAAAACTATAATAAAAAATAATATATTAATTTCAATTCTTATCCAAAAAAATATTAATGAATTTGCATTTATTCCTAAAATAATTCTTAAAATTATTAAAGATGAAAAAATTAAAATATTAAAATTTATAATTAGTAATAGAATATTAAGAATATTCTTAAATAAATTTACAATTTAGTAAGGATTTGTTAAAGAATGGAACTATTTTGTTCAAAACTTAATTATCTTATTGACATTTAAAGTATTTTGTTTTAGTCACCTTTTTTTCGAAATTCAACTGTTTTCTCAAGCATTCATCTATTTAAAAATTTAACTGTCTTCAATAAAAACCAAACATTTTGTTAAAAATGAAACTGTTTTTAAACGAAGTTTAATCTTTTTTATTTGACAATTCAACAATTTGTTAAAAAATTCGTCCATTGGAATTGAAAATTTGTCATTTATGTTAGGAAAGTCATCCTTTTCATTTGAAATAAAGTTTTATTCCGTTGATAAAATATTCATTGGTAAAAATGTTACAAGATAAAAAATGCTGGTCCTCGCGCATATTAATGGTCATAGAAAAATCGGAGAATTTTGAAAATGAGGGTTTTTCCGCTACAAAGGATTATCCGAATGAAGTTTGTTATTTGTAGATCGAGTTCAGTAACGCGAGAGATATGATCAGAATCATATCGATCCTTCAGTGTGATTCGATTCATCGAATAAAAAACCTGTCTCAACTAGCAATAATTAATTTAGACAGGTACGAATCTAGAGAAGGACAGCAACAAACAACCATTGAGAGACGATATCCGACGTCTGATCAATTTCACGGTCCAAATGCAGCGGCGCGTCTTTCTGCCGAGTAATTTGTAAATTGATGCCGAGGATTAATGAGACACGCCCTAATGGAGGCGAACAGAACAATCCCCAAAGAAGCCCTAATTTCTTATCGAATTAGAGTGTCTATAAAAGAGTTTTGTCCGCACCCTACGAATTAAGTGTTCATCAACAAACGAGATTTACTTAGCCACTTTTAAAAGAAGAGTTTTGATCTGTCTCAAATTAAACCAGTGAAATTTTCACTGGTTAAATCAATATTTCAATTATCACTGGTGAACCTGTAGTTTTCCTATGTCTACTGGGCGAAGCATTAAGTGACTTAACTGAAACAGCGTTACTAAATATGTCAGTAACTATTGGTACTGAGTAACCAGTGAACCTCACTGATTAAACCATTGACGGAATTCCACTGAGCAAACCATTAAAATCTTACTAATCGCCAGTCACACACTTCTGGCTATTTCAATCAGTAAGATTTCACTGGCTCATTTTAAGTGCATGTGATACTTTGTCGTGTGGTAAATCGGGTTCAGTTCCCCTGGAATTTTTTTCAAAAAAAAAATAAAATTTTTAAAAACTGAATTCGGAGATGCTATATAATATTATAACGGAATTCCCCAAACTCTTTTTTTGAGGGATAATAACAAAAAAATGTATTGTGCTAAATAAAAATTTCGTGCATGTGCACTATTCTAAGGTTAGGATCATTTTTCAGCTCTCTGTCATTCCGATAATGTAGGTCTCTGTCGCACCGATTCTGTCGGTAACACTTAAGAATAATTGTGGGAGATAATTAAAACACACATAACCTCAAAATACACTCACATCAAATTTAGCAAAATTAATTTTTTTTTAATTATTTCACAAACAAAGAGTTCGGGGACGCCCCTTAGCATGTTCGCTAACATTTCTGAAATTTTAAAGACCGAATCTGTATTATTCCAGGAAAAAAAAGCCGAGGGAATCTAACACTGGTAGAGTCGATAATTTTCTGAGCCCTTCAATTTTTAGAGCCTTTTTCGCCCATTGGATAATGGAACCGTGCATAAATTACTTAATTATATGAGGGGTACATGGTCAAAACTATTTCTTACGTAATATATTTTTAATTCTGAAGACCTGACACAATAAGAGGGTTTTCGAAAAATTCCTTTTTTTTTTTTGGTTGATGAATCATCATTTATGTTGGGAATCTTTTTTTTTTAAATTTAAATATATTGTTGAGAATTTATTTCTTTTATTGAGAATTCAGGCACTTTGCAACAATTTAATCTTTTTTGGAACACAAAGAATCTTCTTGTTTGAAAATTTATTTCTTGGTTAAAAATTCATTTCGCTGGTTGAAAATTAGTTCTTTCTTTATTAAAAATTAATTTCATAACTGAAAATTTAACTATTATATTTTTGCTCAAAAATATATCCTTTTTTAGTCGATAATTCATATAATTCGTTGAAAACTTATCTTGTACAGATTGAATTTAATTATTTTGGTAGAAAATTCAAATTTTTAGGTTTACAATTCAACTTTTTTTGTTAAAATGTCATTTTTCTTGTTAAAAATTCATTTCTTTTGTCGAAAATTCGTGATTTTTATTCAAAATAGTATGTTTTTGTAAAAAATTAAATTTTTCCACTGAAAACTCAACTATTGCATTTTTAGTTGAAAATTGGTATTTTCTGATAGAAATTTGATTTTCTTGGCTGGTAAATCATCTTTTCGGTGGAAACTTTTAGGAGTTGTTAAAAATTCTTTTTTTATTTGAAGTTTCGTTGATAAATTTGTTTTCTAATTGAAAATTGAATTATTTTATTTCTGGAAGAATGTTGATCTTTTTTCGTAGAAAAATCAACTATTTGGTAGACAGAGTCTTTTTTTTTGGTTGAAAGTTAATCATTTTAGTTACAAATTTGACTATTTTGTTGAGAATTCGTTTTTAGTTGAAAATTAATTTTTTGACTAGAAATAAAACTATTGTATTTTTTCTTAAAAATTTCTCCTTTGTAGTTGAAAATTCATGTTTGTGGCTGAAAATTAGTTTCTTTTATCGAAAACTAACTTCTTAACTGAAAATTTAGCAATGATATTTTAGATAAAAAATTAATCTTTTTTAGTCGACAGTTCATTTAATTCGTTAAAAACTGGTATTTTTCGGATAAAAACTCATTTATTTTGATAAAAAATTCATATTTTGTGTTGACAATTCAACTTTTCTTGTTAAAATGTCTTCTTTCTTATTAAAAATTTATTTCTTTTGTTGAAAATTCGTGCTATTTATTAAAAATAGTATCTTTTGGTAGCAAATCCTTTGAAAATCCAACTATTGCATTTATAGTCGAAAATTGTTTTTTTTTATAGAAATTTTATTTTCTTCGTTGAAAATTTATCTGTTCAGTTGAAATTTTTAGGAATTGTTAAAAATTAGTTTTTGTTTAAAATTGATTTTTCTAACAGAAAGTTGAATTATTCTATTTCTAGTTGAATATTTAATTTTTTTGTAGAAAATTTAATTATTTGGTAAAAAAATTCATTTTTCTGGTTAAAGGTTAATCGCTTTAGTAAAAAAGGGTCTATTTTGTTGAAAATTCGTTTTCTTTTTAGTTGAAAATAATTTTTTAACTAGAAATAAAACTATTTAATTTTTTCCTGAATATTTCATGAATATCTTTCTTGACTAAAAATTTTATTTTGTTAAAAAAACTGAATTTTTTGTTAAACATTTAACTATTCCATTTTTTGTTGAAAATGAACTTGTTTTGTGCACAAGTTTTTTTTGGTAGAAAATCATTTTTTTTGGTTCAAAATGCAACTGCGTGGTTGAACTTTAATCGGTTTTATTTTAGGATTCGAACTTTTGCTGTTAAAAATTCGTCGTTTTTGAATTAATTCAATTGACCTTGATTTGGCATTAAAATCTTTTTTTGTAAAAATATCAAATATTACATTTTCGGCATCTTTTTAGATCGAAAATTCGAATCCTTGGTTGAAAGCGGAAGTATTTAAAGCGATGGATTTTTCGGTTGAAAAATCGTAATTTGAGTTGAAATATAAACTTTTTAGTTGAAAATTAATCTTTTTAGTTGAAATTTCAACTCTTGTTGAAAATTTGTCTTTTTTCTTCAACTGAATTTTCAAAATTGTTTATCGCTGTCTGTCACTGACTGTCTGTCAACTGTCAAATTGTCTTACGATATTTTTTGATGACCCCTAAATGAATTCATGAACAAAATTGAGTCGCGAAAAATTACGTAACTCAGGCGATGAGAACAAAACTTACAGACCATCACAAGGGGGGGGGGGGGGGAGTTTAAAAATTCAGAAGAAAACAAGTTACGTAATTCATGCACTGCCCCTAATTGGATATCCCCGACTGGGATTTATCGGTCGACAGGAAGTCCTAGGAGCTTATTGTCTTATATCTCCTGTCGACTTGTATGATTCAATTGATTTAATCCTACGATGTCTTGTTTCTTGACGCGTAGGTTGATCGATGCACGCGCATCTGGGATTACATCCTTGGTAGATTTATTCTTTGTTTGGAAACAATCAATGAGTTTGTAGGTAAAAGAATAAAGGAAGTGAGTATATTTTATTCATGAGTAGCCTAATAAGGAGGATTCTGATCAGCTATATTCCTGTTACCGACATTTTATCGACATTGAGAACATTCCATAGCTGAAGTGGTTTGTGTCCGTGCTAAGTTTCTAGAACATTCTTGATGACGTCATCAAGAGTGAGTGAATTAAGCACGGCCATGAAACACTTCAGCTGTGGAATGGTGTCGATGTAGGTAACATGTCGGTAACAGGAATCTGGGAGTTGAAGCAGCTTTACTTACCTACTTTTTCATAAAATCAAAAATGCGTCTAAGTTAAATCTCGGGGATTGATGTGATTAGTAATAGTCTGTCAAAGTCCCTGGTTGAAGAGAACAGAAACAGGATCAGTCAAATTTTGCATAATCTTTCATGTTCTAGAGTCGAGAGCAATGTTCTCTCCCTATCATATTTAAAGTGGGCCTGTCTATGCAGAAAACTAATTGGATCGAGACAAATTTCAAAACTGCTTTTCTTCGACAGAGTTCGACGATCCTGAAAAAGCAAGTGCAGTTTTATCTTAGCTGGTATTTATTCGCCTGATATGGTCAGGAGCCTCGACCAGAGGGTTTAATAGATGCTGATGCTAATACCAGCTAAACACATCACCAGAGCCGGTTTTAGGTCTCAGATCGCCCAAAGCCAAACTAAAATTTCCCACCATTTTTCAATGTTGACTGCCGCCTTTTTTCAATTCAAAGGATTACATTCTATTCCGTTTTTCCGCCTTACATTTGCAAAATTCCTTAAAACATCTCAAGTGAAGAATTTTGACTCAATCAAAACATCAAAAACAAAAATTCAAGACATTAGAAACCAAGGCGCTTATAAAGAGATTTTTTATGTTGCCAATTTCAAATACGTTATAGTATTTTTTATGTTGTTATAGTCTTAATAAAATAGGGAATTTATTTCTTTATCATAAAATAAATGTATGTAATAATATTAAATTGAAATTGAAAAGATTCAAAATCCTAATTTTTCAATGAAAAATATTGTATTTTTATAAATTGGTTGATTTTTTAACAAACAATATTAATTTTCTACCAAGAAGGACGAATTTCAATTAAAATCATAAATCTTTACATTAAAAAAATTAATTTTTAAGCAAGTATTTTTACTTTTAATCAAGTATGTGGATTACAAAAAATCTCAATTCTTCAGGAAAAATGTAATATTTGAATTTTCAACTAAAAAATATTAATTCAAAACGAGAAATATACTAGTTGGTATTTTAAAAAACAAAAAAAGATTTTCATTTAAAATTTAAAAAAGACGGCTTTTCAAGAAAATAGTATTTTTTTTAACCAAATTGTTTAATTTGCAAGGCAAACAGGCAACTTGTCTACAAAAAAGAAGTTTCGATCTAAATGTTTAAATTTTCATTATCAAAAGGTTGGTTTTCAACGAAATTTTTATATTTCAAATGAAGGTGATGCATTTACAAGTAAAATGACGAATCCACGCCCCCCTGAAAAATACGTATTTTAAACACAGCGTTGAACTTTTTAACCAAGTAGTTTTTTAGCAATATTTTAACATTTTTAACCAAATAGTTGTACTTGATATTTAAATCTAAACATGTTTTGATTTTACATGAAAAAATCGTTGAATTCATAAAACACGGCTTTCTAACAAAAAAGTAGATTTTTCACCCGAGTTGTTGCATTTACTAGCTAAAACTCAATTAAAAACAAAAAAAATATTTTATGATAAAGTAGTTCAAGTTTTTACCAAGTAGTTGAATTTTTAACTAAAAAAGATAAATTCTTAAAAATAAATCTCAGAGTTGTTATTTCAACCAAAAAATAGATTGCATTACAACACATGAAATTATAAACAGTTGAATCAATTTTTGAAAGAAGAATTTGCAACTAAAAAGTTGAATTTTCTACCAAAAATTTGAATTTTTAGTCAATTAAATTTTTAACCAAAAAGATGACATTTCTACTAAGAAAGAATTAAAATTTCAAACTAAAAACATGAATTTTCAACAAAATAGTCGAATTTGAATAAAAACAGATTTTTCAGTAAAGAATGAAAGAAAATTTCAACCAAATAATAAAATTCACTTTATCTATTATTCAGTTTCTTATCTTCTTTAAATTTTTTTGATGATGTATTTTTATTAGTAGAAAAATTACTTTAACAAAAATCTATAGGTCACTTTCGTTCAATTTTAATGTTCTTTTTTTTACCTAAAATTGAATTAAATTTATGCCTGCAATTTTCATAACTAGTTTTTTTATTTGTAATTCAAAATAATTAATATTAGCCATTAAAAAAATTTACAAAGGCCATGATTTTTCCATAAAAAATGACTCATTGAAAAAAGTACGTGGGCTTGTATCACGCAAGATACATTAAATTTACAACTCGATTGACACAAGCGTTTCTGTAGATTTTACAAGAAGTTCGATTCAATTAACTGATTTTTTTTAATTTCACTTAATTTACAGTAAAAGCAACAAACTTGTGAAAAAACCGAGTTTAGTAGATTTGACTGAACTTATGCTCAAATCTACTTAAAACTCATTTTGTCCATGTTTGTAGCAATGATGTTGTCAATGTTACGGATTTTTTTTTGTGTGAGGATCCTTTTGCGGCAGGAGTTTTTTTTCTTCTGAGTGAGGATCCTTTTTCTGCGTTAGGGATCTGTTATGAAAATGTATTTCTGCTCGTGAAAAAGTATAACTGTTTTATAAGTAAAGTGAAAAGCACGTAAATTTTACGGATGTTTTTTGGGAGTGAGGATCTTCTTGCTGATTGAGGGTCCCTCTGCTGCATGGGTATCCTTTTACTGCGTGAGGATCCTTATTCTGCCTGAAGATCCTTATCTAGTGAGGTTGAAGAGAATAGATAAGAGATCTGTATTAAAAATGTAGTTCTACCATTGAGAAAGTATAACTGTTTCATAAGTAAAGTGAAAAACAAGAGTACATGGACATTGAGTGGTTCTGGTTGCGATCTTACCTATGCGTGACGAATCAAATCGGTTCCGCCGAACAACCAGGACGTTGGAAAGCAGATGCATTAATCTTGCAACTCCTTCCAACTCCTACGCATGCTGCAACTGTAACTGCATATATTCCTATGGAAGACGCTTGAGTAGTCATGAATTATTACCAGTTCGTCTCATTCATTCATTTAAAAAAGAAGAAAAACCATGGGAACGCCCCACCCTATCTTGATTTAATGAAGGTTAAAAATCAATTCGAATGTCATTAAGATTGTAATCTCTGATAAATTAGGGCGTCGCTTCTGCGCATGAATACAAATTTTCGGTTTCGCTAATGTTTTAATTTTTATGAATAATTGAAAGTCTCTTATTTATGATTTAACGTATGCAAATGAAAAGGTTCCATCTCGCAGAAATCAAATGAACCGTTCTCTAGAAAAACCATAAAGTCGAGTTAGGTTTTGGCTCAACATTACCGAAGAATCCTTCAAATGTCTTATTACAAACCAAAAGGTGCATTCTTTTGGGTTTAAAATGTTTTCAAATCTGAATTATATATTTTTTAGTTTGTACAAATACATTTTTGAAAGTTTCTTTGGAAATTTCATGCCCAAAACTAAGTTAACTCAGGTGGTTTTTCTAAAAAGTTGAGGACACTGATGTTCCCAATACAATTAAGATGGGATTTTGTAGCTTCGAGAGTTCTCCACATGAGTTAACACCTTTTCATTTGGCCTCTTCGAGATGGAACCTTGTCATTTGAACATTAAAAGAACATTTTTTTAAATTTTAAACCTTTTGAATTGCGCAATTTAAAATTGTTTTTAAAACAACTTAGCTTTGTGTCAGATACATTCTTCTGCAATCATGCCTCGAAAAATGTGATGTAATTTTGAAAATTGTCAACCACCTGATATTTATACCAAAATAGAAATACTCCTTCATCATTATGTTTTTTTTACTGACTCGAGTGCAGGGACTAAACCTGAACAATATATAAGGAAAAGACCGTTACGTCTGTGATCAGCGATGCGATGTGTACATTGCGGTTTTTTGTTCGAATCGTAATCAAGAAGAAGTAGGTAATGTTAAAAGGGAAAGTGACGTCATAACCTTGGTAAGGCACTTGATATCCTTTAATGTATTTTGAAATCATTGAAATTTCTCTAGAAGTTTCTTTAATTCCTATAATAGGGCGGTCCACGGATATTAGTAAAAGCATCAAATTAAAAAATTGAAATATTTGTTCCTTTAGAAGAAAAAATCCTAGTACTCCCTCATCGGCCTTACAGCTTTTAAAGCTTAATATCTTCCTTATATTCCAGTAAACAAATTATATCTAAGGGATTATTTTCTTGAGTCTTTACCGCGAATTCAACGGTGAAATTAGATTTTTTGAAACATATATTTTAATGGGTGTTTGCCGAAAAAGTATAATTTTTTATACATTAATGAATTCATTTGAGATAGAGACCTTTAGATAGAGAATTTATGGACGAATTTATTAATCTATAATAAAGTCCTTTTTGGTTTCCTAGAATTAATGTATAAAAAATAATATTATTGTGGAAACACCTGTTAAAAGAAATGTTCCAAAAAATCTCATTTCACAGTCTATTTGCTGTAAACATTCAAGAAAATGATCCCTTTAATATTTTTGTGTATTGTCGAAAATAACGAATATATTAAGCTTTGAAAGCTTTAAGGCCGATGAGGGAGTACTAGGTATTGTTGTTTTAAGCTTAAATTTATACTGTAATGTACATCATTTTTACTTCAAAAGGAACAAATTAATATTTTTTAGAACACCTTCAACTTTTCTAAATTGATATTTTTGCTGTAATTTATAGGCCACTATAATAGACTTTGTTCAAAAATGCAACTGTTCTCTTAAAAATTCGTTTTTTCAAGTTTAAATTCAACTATTTTTATAGAAAATACAACTGTTTGTTTTAAAATTAATTTGGTTGTTGTTGAGTATTGAACTATTTTCTTGAAATTTGTTAAAGATTTTTTTCTTTCTTCACTGAAAAAACCCTCTCGGCTGAAAATTCAACTTTTTTTAAATTAAAATTTTTGTTGAAAATTCAAATGTTTTTTAGAAACTTCGCCTTTTTCTAAAATAAATCGGTTTTGATATTTCTGATTGAATTTTAACTGTTTTGTAAAATATTCGTCTTTCTATTTAGAAAATTTAAGACTTTTATTGCAATTTTTTTCTTTCTTGACTGAACAATCTTTTTTGATTGAAAAATCAACTATTATGTTGAAAATTTGTTTTTTGTGGAAAAATTCCATAATTGGATATAAAATTAAGGTAGTTGGTTGAAAATAAAATTATTAATTTAATTTTTTTTCTTTGCTGAAAAATCTTTCCTGTTAGAAAATTCAAGTATTTTGTTTAAAATTCGTCTTTTTCTTGTAATAATACATCTTTTTTGGTAAAAATTTAATCTTGTTTGGTTAAAAACTCCATTGTTTGGTTGAGAATTGTTTTGGTTGAAAGGGAATCTGCTTTTTAAAAACGAACTTTGTTATTGAAGATTCATCATCTTACTTGAAACTTAAAATTAACTTTTAAAATTTAATCTTGTTTGGTTAAAAATTCCATTGTTTGTTTGAGAATTGTTACATCTTTTTTGGTAAAAATTTAATCTTGTTTGGTTAAAAATTCCATTGTTTGGTTGAGTATTGTTTTGGTTAAAAGCGAAACTGCTTTTTAAAAACGAACTTTGTTATTGAAGATTCATCATCTTACTTAAACTTAAAATTAACTTTTAAAATTTAATCTTGTTTGGTTAAAAATGCCATTGTTTGTTTGAGGATTGTTTTGGTTGAAAGCAAAACTGCTTTTTAAAAACGAAATTTGTTATTGAAGATGTAAGTCGATATACAAAAGGGTTGTATTCCGAAATTTGAAACCTTATAATAACAATTGAAGAATTCACAGATATGCAATCAGAATTGTTATCCAAGTACTGTGCAATGTTATAAATGGCGTACAGAGTCTAGTGATGCATGTCAAGTATTTTAAAAACTTTCCAACATTTCATTAGATTTCATTAAAATCTCTAACACGATACTCATCACATCGAAACGAAGCAAATCTCGATTTAAAAAAAATGCTCGACGTTTTTTTGTACAATTTGATTTAGACACCCTGTCAAAAGAGATGATTGCCGCAAAATAAGTCAAGAACAACAGTCCCATCGCCAATTTGATGGAGTAAATTTTCGTCCCCTTTTTTGTTTCGGAAGCCTAATGAGAATACAATAGACATCTGACCTTCACAATGACCATAGACGAGGGTCCACTTAACGTCACCTAAATTGAAGCCTGCATCGATTCAAAGAGGCGAAACATGAAGCATGTGACATAAAGATTCAAGATTAAAGAACAAAGTCCGTGGAGGGGAAAAATAATATCAAAGGATATTGTGGATTGTTGTGCCTTGACCCTGCAACATGTGGGTATTACAACTATACGTTGCATCACCGTAAAGGTCGGTCCCACAATGGAACATTATAACGGATTACGCAGGTACGGAGAGCTGAAGGCTCAGCCAGAGAGTGTCGTTCTCATGGCCTTCTTCAGGAGCATTATTCCGCATCTATTTTTACGGATTACTGCATGTCCAATCGCGACTAATGCACTTGAGAATTCCTCCAAGCGAGGAACATCACCGTCGATTGTTATCTGCAAAAACATTTCCGGTACCTTCTTCAAGGAGTGAAAACTAATTATAAACATAAATAATTAGTGTCATGCATCAAGGAATTGACAAAGACTATGATTTTTTCAATGAAAATGAAACATTAAAAGAAGAAAGTAGGCGAGGAGGATCTGAAAATGAAAAGGATCCGAAGCGATTGGCTTAGGAACACTTAGGGCTCTGTTATAAAACTCTATTAATGCACTTGCAGATTCCTACAACCAAAAAACATCACCTTCAATAGTTATCAGCAAAAAGATTTTAGGTACCCTCTTCAAGCTGTGATCATGGATTATGAACGTAAACAATTAGTATCAACCATGAAATAATTGACGAAGACCATGATTTTCCAAATGAAAATTAATTCTGCGTAAGGATCCTTATCTTGTAACTTTGGAGTGAGCAAATTTCTTCTACAGAAGAACATTACCGTCAATAGTCATCTGCCAAAACTTCTGAAGTACCCTATTCAAGAAATGAACATTAATTATAAATTAAAGTAAACTGGTTAAAAAAACCTTACCAAAAATAGAAAAAGGGTAGCTGCTGTCCAACGAAAAAAGCTAGGAAGTATCATTTGGCATTTTGGCTATTTTCAGGCCTGCTTGCATGGCTAAATAATCTCTATGGCAAATGACAGTTACTAGGTTTTCCCGTTGAACAAACATGTATCACAACACAGTAAATTCCAGTTGATCCATTTTATTCCGAAGTTGGAACAAAATGATATGCAGCGCTTTTATACTGATGTCGGATTTTTTATTTCGTCAGAAAATTGCGCATCAGAATAATCCGATTCTCCAGATCAATTGCCTCTCATGATATTTCATGGGTAGCAACTGTCCAGTATCAATTCTTATATGCCGCATCCAAGTCATGACCTTCTAAATGCACATTGAAATTTTAAAACAGAGCTTTTGTTATAATTTCTTGTGCTGTTATTTTTTTTAAACAAACTTCATTAAGTTTCTACGAATACTTGAATTACTTATATCTGAAGAAACTATTTTTATAGGTTAAAAAAATCTTTCCAGAGCTAATAGGCATTTATGGCACAATAGAAGAAAATAAAAATTTTTTTCTTATCCTGAGAAAGATAAAACATTGCTTGATGTCTGGTTGAGGATAACTGGTAAATCCATTTTTGAGACTGTGAATCAAGTGATGATCTAAAAGTAGCAAATAGTGGTTTGATTTGGTTTGCAAGACAGTGTAATGTTCGCGGAATAAAAGACACATTAATCAAAAGTCTGCCCCACTTGAGGCTGACATGCGGGTGCCTCCCTATGTTCTGTTTCATAATCAGCAAATCTCTCATTCACTCTCTTAATCTATAAAATCTTTTTTGTTAGCTTTAGTTTGATAGGGTAAACCAGGGCAAGAGCGATCGGTTTCGAATCCCACATTATTCTACATCATATTTCCATACGTATTAATAATCATAATAAAATAATGATTTTATCATTTATATAATTATCGACAAAATTTTGTAGGACTATCATCGAAGCATCTGTCAACTATTTTTTGGTTGCTTTTGCGCCGAAGTTGTTAGAAGATCAAATTTTTATGCTATACGTATTTCATTTAATATTAAAAACGTTATGTTCCTGCCAGAGAATCTTCCATTCTTTAGTTGTCAGAACTTGATAAAAAGATGAATTAAAATTGTTAAGGAATAGTAATGTCATTTGCAAAGTCGTTCTTGTCTCGTCGGTTGGCTTTGCCCTGGTCTATCCGATACTGTACCAAATATTGTATTGTATATTGTTTATGGTATTGTATAGAAGGTCAGGAAGCGGCTCGACAGATATTAACTGGATAATTTCATTAACGACATAATTTCCTCGACATCGAGTAGTATCGTGATATAACCATTTTAACCACTCCCAGGCCTAGACCTTCATAGTCTTAAGGTGAATTATTTTCGTCAATGTTTTGCGAGAATCGAATTTAATCTAATCACATCTCCACATTTTTTCTGATGGCCCTTTCGTAGAAGTCTTTATTTCATTTTTATGAATTTCAGCTTGACACGAGGTTTGAAACTTGCGTAACATATTGGACAAGTGGTAGGAGAGGTGTTTAGTCAGACATATGCTAGGAAGTTACTATCAAAGTAAAAAGCATTGCATATTTCTGATGACCGATATGTTTCAATATTTTTTATCGGGTTGTAACTAGTTGAATTTGTATAATTTGAAACTAAAGTAGATAAGTGAGGGGGTTTTTAATTCAAGATTCCTGTAATGACCGTGTTACCGACATCGGGACCATTCAATAGCTAAAGTGGTTTGTGTCCGCACTAAGTTTCTAAAATATTCTCGAATGTTACTGTTGAATTTATAAAATAATATTGCAGAATTTTGAGCAACGAATTTTGCGTGAACAACTTTAAGATTTTTTATTATCTCTGTTAGTATGGTGATAAGAAAAACAAAAATTATTTATTGCTTCATTATTAATACATTTAATTCGAAATTGATTTCTTTATATATTTAACTAAATGTATTAAGTATAAGACAGCAACAAGTTATCCTTGTTTTTCTCACAATTAAACTTTTTTGGATTGCAAAACTTTTGTGCTTTCTAAATAATCTTGGGCAACTAAATTTCAACTTTTCAATTATTTAATAAATTAATGCCAATATTATAAATGTTTTATGTTAGTGCTTTTCGAGTGGATCAAAAATGATTGAATTTGAAAGATAAAAATTTTCTGTAGGAGTATTTTTATTTTGAACATATGCAAACACTTTTGATCAAGACTTAAGAAACGAATCTGGAAATTTTCAAGATCTTATGATTTCTATTTAACCGGGCGATGATTTCCAAGTAGCATGGAGGAAATAGCTTTCAAAACTGAACATATTCAAATCCGAAGCCATCAAAATTAATGACTTTTTTATAGGCTCTACACCAGCATTTCAGTACTGTACAGTTTAAAATGAAAATTTGTTAATTGAAATTTGAAATATTCTATGTTTAACGCTTCTGGTCTGAAATTATTCAACATTTAAATGCTTTTAATATGAAATATTGTTTTAAGTCTCAAACTCTGAATCCGAAATAATTATTCAATTTTGAATGTTATTAATTTAAAATCTTCAAAAAAGTGTTAATGTCCAATGATTTTAATTCGAAATTATTTAATTTGAAGACTTATTGTTTAAAAATGGTTCTATTTTAAATTATTTAACATTTAATAAATTTAACTTTAAAACGGAGAAAATGAAGTCTCCAAATTTGGTATGATTCTATCTTGATTCGATCATTCTGATAGTTTTTTCTTTGATCGATAAATTTTGAAAAATAAAAATTCGAAGAAAATTGCTTTTTCAGTAGAAAAAGTACAAATAAACGAAAGATAATATGAAGAAGAATGAAAAAAATCAATTATTAAAGTATTATTAAAATCTGATTATATTCAAAAAAGGTGACTTTTGAGAAAATAATAATTAGGTTGACCAAAAGCAAAAAAGTATTGATATAAACTTTCAAACCCACAAGGATTTCCAAATTAGAGATTCAAAATCTGCAATATCGGAAAATATGAAATCAATCCGATAATAAAATGGATAGATAAATTTACCTTGTGCATGTTTAAAAAATTATTCGGCATGTAAAAAATATTCTAGGCTGTCTATGGATACCAGCAGATTACTTTACTCATAGGCAAAACATAACTAAAAAAGTTTTATTTTTATTTCATAAACCATTGGTGTCAAACTTCAGACAATCGTGTTAAACCAATCTTCAAAAACTGAACAATAATGCAATATTAATCTTATTCTACTACTGTTGTCTGAGATTTTCGAGCAAAAGAATCACCCTATTTGCCCTTTTTTGAAATTAGTGAACCATGAGATAGGATGAGTTATTATTATTTACATATGCAAGTGCATGACACGATGATTATTATAAAAAGGAAATTACGTTTGTAAGCGAGACCTGAGGCAAGGTAGTAAAAAAGGAATAACAGCATGAATGAAACGAATATAAGCATGTTATTTACATTCAACAACTGCGGCTGCAGCGCTAATCAATGGTTTTCAAACAAGAGTCCACGCCTGTGGATTCTTCCCTCTTTAAGAGCATCGATAATGCCCTCCTAGAAATATTAACAATCGCAGACGCTACTTAATGTGTATAAGAAAATAATTTCAAAATAGGGTTTTACTGAAATTGTAAATTGCTATATAAGTAGTAATGTTGGATAAGTGTACCAAGAGAAAATAACTCGAATTTGTTTCACTTTAGAATCATCTTTCACTTAAGTAGTTCCTGGTTCGGAATTGATTCTGGACTCGATATTAACTCAGAGAAAAAGTTCTTCCGGCAAGTTTTATGCCCCCCCCCCCCCACACTCTTTTTGACAACTGGGCTACAAAAAAACACTCTTTTATCATCAAAGAAGAACCGTAACTTCTCAAATTATCAACCGGATCTCTAAGATCAGAAGCCTTTCATCAACAAACACAAGAGCTCCTATAATCTTATTCGAGTTAAAGGATGAAAGGTACAACTGGAAGATTTTATTTGCAGTCCCCTTCTTGCATCCTGTTCGGTTAGTGTTTATACTCGGCGTAAGGAAACAAAGGGACCTCGAAGGAAGATGAAAATTCGCGGTTCTGCCGTTCAGACTGAGCAGCTTCAACTAAAACCAAAGTGAAATAAAGGAAAGGGGGTCGGGTTGCAGAAACGAGCAAGATTGACACGGATCTTTTTATTTCGAGAGACCGTCTGGGGCACAAGTTGCGCACGGCTGCTGGTATATAGACAGAGAAATGTGTGTTTGCTTATGGAGGTGATATCTCGGGTCTGTTTCTCAGAAACTCTCTTCCTCTTCAGTGATTCCGCGCCTTTTGCTAACTTCTTCAACTTGACAGCTAGTAAATCAGCCTGGCACATCTCACCAATTTTGTCGCAATTCTTCGTCTTGAGAAAACACCTCATAGCTTCCTGTTGAAAATTTATCAACACGTATCCATAGTCTTTGCACATAGAATCTAAAATAAGGAAACTGTAACGCTTTGCTTGCCATAGGCAGGAAGTGCCAGTGTTTCATAGGACAAGAGTACTTTCGACATTTACGACTCGCTATGCCTTAATAGGATTTGTATTGTTTTCTGGGATTGGCTGATTACAATAGGCTTGGCTGCAAAAGCTTTTCTGAAAAGGGAAACAAGACTCTTACAAATGTGGTATTGCTTTATCGGATTCGATTTTGTGAGAATTAGCATTGTTATTGCTGAATTGAATCCACTATCAGATTAATAAGTTGAACTGATGATCTATAAAGGATTCCTTAGCAAAAGCCATCGTCCTTTATGATCAGAAAGTACAATCCATTCCCGATTAACGGACCGGAGAATATCAAACATCGATCGTATTCACTTGACTTTCATTATCCTTCGATCTGCATCCGTGTGTCTTTACATATCGTGACAATAAACCTCCCCCAAGTAGTAAACATACCTCCTCTGCGTCTTACATTTCAAGCTTATCCACCTCGATTCCCATCAGCTCTGTTTGTAAAGTCCGAATTGCATTATTAAAATGTCAAGAAGACTGTCCATCGTCTTGTTAACGACGAGACCACGAACTGAATAAAACGTTTTAATCCCTTCTTAAAGTCATGATCTCTCTTCTTGAATTCTAAGAAGGTTTGCTCCGACTAAAAGCTGCCAAACAGTAGCTCTCAAGGGTCAAGGCAATTTTGGGTTGGGAGCTATATACACTAAGAAAAGATGAATCACGGAATGCTGAGTTCTCTTTGAATACTCAATGCGTCGGCATATTACGAGGAACTCACCATCTTTCACGAATATCATTAGGTTCTGAATGAAAGTGATACATACTCAAAGAAAAAAATATTGAACATATAAGGATGGCAATGAACTGTCGAGCCAGTGAAGGAAGAAGTGATTCATTCTGAAGAAGTTGAAATATGTTTTAAGAATGATTGGTGGTGACTGAATGAAGGAAATCTAAGAAATTTAAATGTTCTAAATAATATCATAGTAATGTACGATATGTATAATTTACCGAATGATGAAACCATATAGGCTGTTCCGAATTTTATCGAACACCTTGACTTGTTTGCATTATTCATAGCATCGGATTGAAAGGACAGTGATTCTCGCCAAGGGATACAAGTACGCATATCACGCCCCGACATACGTTCATACGTACAAACCTATGGTGACTTTGATGCATTTTAAAGAGTACAGATAAGGAAATAGGTGTGGCTTTCATGATGAGCCAGGAACATATTGCTTGCCATCAATAAATCCAGGCAACTGTCAATTTTCTCTTTTTCTGTTCTCAAACGATCATTTTCTTTCCTTGCTCTCAATTTGTCTCTAAAGAATTATTAGATCCATAAAAATGAAATTCGTAAGGTTTCTAAAGTAACGAGTAAATAAAAGCATCCCCAGTGCTTCCGAAATTAGTAAACTCTCTAAGTTTGAATCAGTTACAATTTTCGATCATTTAAATTGGTAACTGAATTTAGTCACTGATTAAAACTAGTTAATATGTTAACTGATTCAAACGTGGAGAATAAAGTCTAAAATGTCTCTAAATATTAGAGTAATAAATGCTCAAAAATTAAATTGTTCTTAACAATGAAAATTGTTAAGTCTGGTAGTGTTCAGTATTTTATAATGACAATTCAAAAACAATAATTTGCTATTAGTTTTGACGCATCTCAGACGATCGAAGGGCGGAGTCAAAATGCTAAAGTTAATCGAATCTTTTGAGCTGAACGAAAAGAATTTGTGTGTTGTCATCTGAAAAAAGTAAACATAGAAAGGAATTTTAAATTCGTTTAATATGTTCTGTTCTCTTTTTTTTATTTGAAAATTTACAAAAAATTCCTATTAGTTTAAAAATCATGGCGAATTTTTTGTATATGCAGTTTTTGCGAGCGAACAATAATAAAATATTAGAAATTCAACCAAAAGTTTTGCGTCTAATGTAGAATTTGTAGAAAATGTAAATACATTTTTTAGATTGATTCATATGCACACATTTTGGAAAAAGTTGATCATGTCGAGTAAATGTAAATTTGAGATTTCTTTCGCAATTTTGGAATTATGAATTTTCAACAAAAAATTTAATTTTCTAAAAAAATAGTTGAATTTTAAAATGAAAAAGACAAATTTTCAGCAAAATATTTTAATTTTTAACTATAACAAAATTGTTGAATTTTCTACAAATTAATTAAAATTTCAATCAAATAATAAAATTGCTTACCAAAAAAGATGAATTTTTAATGAAAAATTTAAGTCAAATTTTGGATTTGAAAAGATAAATTTTTAACCCGAAATTTCAAATTTTCAGCAAAGTGATGAATTCTCATAAAAATGTTATAGTTGGTTAATGATGTATCTTTATCCAAAAACATTAATTTTTAACAAAAAATTCAACTTTCGAACGAAGTAGTTAATTTTGTAAAAAATTATTTTATTTCATCCAAAAAGATAAATTTTCTACCAAGCAAGACGAATTTTTAATAAAAAATTGAATATTTAAATTTTTATTAAAAAAAATGTATTATTAACCAGAAAATATTAAATTTCTATACCAAAAGAGAGGAATTTTCAAACCAAAAAGACAAATTTTCAACAAAAGGGTTGAATTTTCATCCAAAAAAGATTCTTCAGTCAAGAGCGAAAGAAAATTTCAATCGACTTGTTGAATCTTCTTGCCAAAAAGGCTATTTTTCTATAAAACAGTTTAATTCTCCCCGCAAATGTGAATTATCAAAAAAAATGTTCATTTCCAAACATTTCCAAACATTTTTAACCAATAATATAGTAATAGAGTTTGCAACTTTTCAAATAATTTTAATAAAAAAAAGTGAATATTAAAACTCTAGAACGTAATTTTTGTTACCTCTAAAAGTGTTTCTATGAATTTACCTAGTTCGGACTCCCAGTTCTGGAAGATTTGTCTAAAACCAATGGGAAATATTTTTAAAACAATTTGAATTTCATGTTGGGATAAAATTCCAAATCATAATCATCATTATTAATAACCCGTGTTCAGATTGGTAGATAGGCATGGAGCGATCCAGGCGTAGATTTCTACCATACTAACTTCGAGAACATTCTGCAACTGATGTGGTTGTGATTCACGTCCGTGCTAAATTTCTAGAATGTTTTTCAAAGCTTTTGATGACGTCATAGAATGATTCTACGCAATTTTGAGATAAGATTTTGCGTAAACATCTGCAAGATTATTTATTATCTTATTGAAGCATTTTGCGTAAACACTTTCAGGGTTACATTTTTATTAATTCTTGTTTGTCTCATAAGTTTATGTCTTTTTGTGACTTCATCGGGACCCTTCGAGAACATTCTAGAAACTTAGCACGGACACGAACCACTTCAGCTGCAGAATGGTCTCGAAGTCGATAAGGTAGGAGTTTAGGGTCAGAACGCTCCCTGCCTATTGACTCTAATTTTCGCAAAAATATCACAATAGTCATGCCGAAAAATTTATAATTTTTCCTATTTCGTTCAGCATGAACCCTTCGATTCCGTATGGGGTTGCTAAGCTGCTGATGATTTTAAATTCAGATCTCGCATTCGCACGTAAAATGAACAATTAGCACACATTAACTTAACACAGCAATTAAAATTCCTACAGTGAATAGAAATTGCGCAAAGAAATTAGCGTCGTTAACGACTTTTTGTTAATGTCAGAAAAATACCGAAATTCGTGTCTAGGTGAGCAGGCGATGACATCAGATCAAGAAATGTCGTTTTCTGTGAGAAATCGACACTTAGCACAATGCAGGTGACTCAAGAATTTACGCTTGCATATTTGACGCTCAACCACAACCGCGATTTCGATACTTTTTACGGAGATGTTTGTGTACAGATTATAAAGAGATGCGTCATATGTGCACTCTGCAGGTTTGTCAGTCATAAAAAAACATAAAAGAACTGTCTCGGAATTTAAAAAAAAAAATTAACAGTCATGATTAGCCCAGAGACTTTTTGTGGACATTTTTGTTTAAATCGAAGTCACATTTTTCTGCCGTTCGTTCCTACTTGCTTTTTCTTATTCTTAGACTTAACCTACATAGCTACCGTATTCCCCTTTTCTCCCCTTTCTATCCTTTTTTACTTAAATGCAAAATAAAATAATATAATATATTAAAAACATCCAACAATTATTGGCTTATTTTGTATATTTTTGGTTCAGAATGAATATTTGTTTGGTTCTTTTACTCTTTGGGTGAAAATTTAATTATTTTATTGCAAATTCAACTATTTTGTGACAAATTTGTATTTTTGGATTGAAAATTCGACTATTTGTGTATAAATTTCATTATTTTAGTTCTAAAGATGCAACTCTTAGATTAAAAATTATTAGTTATTTCTGGTTGAGGATTCAACTATTTTTTTGAAAAATCGTATTTTTATGGTTGAATGCAACTGTTTTTTATGTCAAATTAAATTCGGTTTTCATTAAATTATCAATTATTACATTTTTCGTCCAGAATTCATTTTTGTATGTGCAGTTTTTGCGAGTGAACAATAATAAAATGTTAGAAATTAAACTAAAAGTTTTGCGCCTAATGTAGAGATTGTAGAAAATATGAATACATTTTTTAGATTGAGTCCTATGCACACATTTTGGAAAAAGTTGAAAATGTCGAGTTATCATTTTTTGTCATCATTTTTGTAAAATAAAATCAAAAAGACAAGTTTTTATCAAAAAATTATAATTTTAATCTATAAAAAATGACTTTTTAACAAAATTATTCAATTTTATAAAAAATAATTAAATGATTGCATTTTTAATACAAATTTTCAGTTTGTCTCAAATTTCAATACAAATTTTTATTATTACATTTTTTAGTAAAAATGTATCTTTTTCAGTAGAATATGCGAATATTTAGTGCCAAATGTATGTATTTTGTTGGAAACGTGTCCTTTTGTAGAACATTAATCTTCATGGTTGAAAATTCAGCTTTTTGTTTGAAAAATAATTTTTTTAACATAAAATTTAACTATTTCATTTTTGGTTTAAAATGTATTTTAAGTTGAAAGTTCAACTATTTGGTTAAAAATTCATTTATATTCTTAACAATTTGTCTTTTTTATAGAATTCAATATTTTTAGGTTGAAAATTCATATAATTGTTTGTGTATTCGATTATTTGTTTAAAAATCCATTTTCGGTTGAAAGTTTATCTTTTTCAGTTGAAAATTCAACTATTCGGTTAAAAAATTGTGCATTTTGTTAAAAATTGATCGTTTTTGTTTAAAAATGAATAAGCTCTTTTATATCAGGATTCTACTATTTTTTTGAAATTATTTTTTTTTATTTTTTTTACCTGGTTATCATTTGTATATATTTTTATAAAAAAATTTTAAAAGGAAAATTTTACTATGAAACTCGCTTATTTTTAGCCTTTATTATTATTGCTTTTAGCACATGGAAATTACATTATTTCAAATTAGATAAAAACCAAGAAAATCGGTATCACGATTACTAGGACGTTTACCTTATCGTGTGTCACATTTTTTCTCGAAAATGTATCTTTTTTTTTGTTGAAAATGAAGCTGCATGATTGAAAGTTGATTTAGTCTTTTTGAAACTCAAATCCTATTTGAAGATTCATTATTTTACTTGAAAATTAATCTCTTTGGTTAAAAATTTAACTATTTTGTCAAAAGTTCGTTGTTTTTGATTTTGTTACAAATTAGTCTTTTCAACCGAAAAACTACCTATTCCATTTTTGTTTGAAAATGTATCTTTTCTAGTCGAAAATTGAGCTTTTGGCTAATAATTCATATCGTATTTTTTCAATAAAAATTAATCTATTCATTTTAAAATGCAATATTTTTGCTCGAAATGTTAGGAGTTGTAAGCGTTTCATATTTTCTTCAATATGTTACCTAGATTAATTTTATTTAAAAGAATTTATTCTCCTATTATTCTCCTGTTGTCTTTAAAAAGCTACCACTTCCCCTTTTTTCAAAGCATTTGGGACTGTCCTATTTCTTTTAAAGTTTAGTACTCAAACGTTGACATAAAAGATTTCTCCGCCTACAAAAAGGGTTTCCTAATGTTAAACAATATTTCCTAATGATAGAATTTCTTGATGCAATTGAAGTATGCCACTCCCTAAAATTGTTATCTGGTCTATTATGCACTGGCATTGTTGAACTTTTATTATTCAGGTCAGCATGGCAGTAAAAAAGCAGTATGACAAATTAGACTTGCGATTCTTTTGAGCATTGTTCGACTTTCCACCTCGTCTTGAGGCTTTAGGCAGCTAATTTTATAGTCTATTTCGCTCAGAAAAATATTTTTTTGATTCAAATAAAATTTGTTCGAATTCAACAATGGCAAAATTTAGTGAGATAAGTTTTATTTAAATCAAACAAACGTTGGTTTGATTTAAATAAAAATTGTTTTAATTAAACAATGTTGTATTTGAATCAAATAAGTTTTAATTGAACCAAAACAAATATGTGTTGGATTGAAATAAAATTTTTTTTCGTGTTTGAAATTGCGTGTTTGCAACAAACCAATCTTTTATTGCAGCAAGTTTGTTTGATTCTATATCATAGCTGGAATTTGATTCAAATAAAATCTGTTTAAATCAAAGAAAGGTTTGTTTAAATGAAAAAAATTTTATTTAGTCAAACAAATGAATTTCTTACAATTAGCTTCCGGAAGCAATTAGTTAACGTTTAATTAGCACTTTTATTTATTTTTTGACGCGATTAAGATTGTGATCAAGGTAACAAAAGCCTGTAGTAATATTATCAATTGATCGTTTAAAAAGTAAAACCTGGAAACCTTAGAAAATTTTATTCATCAATAAAAATCAGGGAAAAGTCCGAGATTTTGGAAAAAAAAAAAATTGCAAAGGTCAAGAAATTTCTAGAATTAGCACTTTAAATAACTGTCAAGGATAATAAATTTTATTTTGAAATTGTTTCATTTCTTTAGCAAAAGATTAAATGATGAAACTGTTAAAAGATTATATGATTCTAGTTTTTAAATATTAAAGATCAGGAAATATGAAAAATTGGTCAGGGAAAAATTAGGGAATTTTGAAAATGAAAATTTTCGTTCACACCGATGTATAATTTTTTTCAGTAATTTATTGGCAATATAATTCGATTGATATTTTAGTAGTTACTTCCACCTGACCATTATATTTTTCGTTAAAAATTGTATTATTTGGTCCACATTTCAAAAATTTGGTTAAAATGTCATCCTTTTTGGTTGAAAATTCGTCTTTTTGGTTTGAAAATTGAACAATTTTGTTAGAAAATTAAATTTTGGTTGAAAGTTCATATGTTAGAGTTGAAAATTCTTTTTTTTTAATCTGTCTTTGGTTAAAAAAATAAATCTTTTTTAGTAAAATATTCATCTTTTTGGATAAAACTGAAACGGTTTAGTTAAAAATTATCTGCTTTGGGTGATTATTTGACAATTTTGTTGAAAATTCTCCTATTGGATTTTATTAAACTACTTGAATAAAAGTTAAACTGATTTGTTAAAATTTAATTTTTTTGTTTCAAATTTTATCTTTTTGCTTAAATTAAATTATTTTCTTTTTAAATTCGTTGTTTTTTAAATTACTTTTTTAAACTAAAAATGTCGCTTTGACATTTTGGCAAAATTCGTCTTTTGGTTCGAAATCTCAACAACTCAGATTAACTTTTTTCCCTTGTTGACTGCAAAACCTATAATTGCTGAAAAAAAATTTATTTATGGTTGACGATGCATATTTTTCTGTGGATAATTTAATAATTATTTTGTAAATCTATGTATTTTGTTTGAAAATTCATCTTTTTGGTAGAAAGTTAATCTTCTTGGTTTAAAGTTTGTCTTTTAGGTTTTAAAATTCATTTACTTTAATAACAATTTCATTTACTTTGATCGAAATATTAACAATTACATTTATTTTTCCAGCATTCATATTTGTAGAGGAAACCTTTTATTATTAGGTTATAAATAAAACTATTTTGTTAAAAATTGTTTTTTTATTGAAATATCAACTATTACATTTTTCAGTAAGAATACATATTATTATTGAAAATTCAAATTTTAGGTTTCCAAATTAAACTGTATTGTATCAAAATCTTCTTTTTGGCTTGGAAATTTAACAATTTGGTTTCAAATTCAACTCTTTTTGGTTAAAGTTTAATCTCTTTTGACTAAAAAATTTTACCATTTGGTTGAAAATTTATTTTTGTAATTAAAAAATTCAACAATGTTGCTGAAAACTCGTTTTTTTACTTTTTAGTTGATCCATTTATTTGTAAATGCAACTGTTTAGTTAAAAACTAATTTTTTTGCATTACAAATTAAACTATTTGGTAGAAAATTCATCTTTTTAAATTTAAGTGTTTGATGCAAAATTCCACGATTTTGTAAAAATTTTATTATTATTGTGTGAAAATTCAAGTATTTTGTGACAAACTCATCCTTTCCAAAGTCATAATATAAAAAAATCACACATTTCTTAAATTTCTAATTTCAAGTTATGCTTTAATCAATATTTAATCAAAAATATAATATCTTTTGTTAATATTTATACATTAACAAAATAAATAAATTAAT
>JAAAKG020202265.1:0-23419 GCA_010014905.2 Druon quercuslanigerum
AAAAGCCGTTTCAATGGCTTAACCCACGAGTAGTTGAAAATATTGAACACACGAGCCCCGCCTCAATGCTATTCCGTCTAGGAATGCGTGAGATACAAAAGTGAATAAGTACTACACCCATGCAAGACGCTCTCACCTACAGTTGCGTCATAAAAACCAGGCGTACGTACACGGAGCCGCGTTTGGATTGGCGCGACTTGTTAGGGAAAACTTTCTTTCTAATGCGCATGCGCAGAGAATATGCGTCCTTGGTCGACGCAGAGTACCAATACCAAGTTTTCTATCGTGATGTCTGCCTGCTCGTGTATAGTAATTTGCAGTTGCTCGATAACACTCGACATTGTATAACGGTTAGTGCAACATCCTATTGCACTTTTTGCCCAAAACTGTTAGTGATTATTGCCAACTGTGTTGTGAACGCAGCAGAGAAAACGGAAGTTTTGTGTATTTATTGGGGACGAGTTTTAAGAGTGATATCATCGAAAAAGGAGAGCAAAGTCAAGGTAAGTCTGCCTTTGGCTTTACAAATAATAATTTATTCATAGCTATCTCGTGGGTTAGCGCAGATGTACCGTAGGTTACGGTTATACGAGGAATAAGGTGATAATTGGACGCACTCTACAACAGAAAGTCATGTTAGTTTGAAAGAATCGTTATAGTAAAAGTAAAAGTTTTGAGGTTATGAAATTGCATTCATTTAAAGATTTGAAAACTCCCTATTTGGACAACCTATACGAAAGGAAGACTCACTTTTTTTATAAATGTTGTGCAAACACATTTGTAGTTTTCTGCAAAATATTTTGTTTTCTATCAAGAAATTTTTTTTGTTCTTTATATTGAATTTTAGAACCGAACAGTATAAGAAATTGATTATATTGAAAGAAATAAAAATTGATTAAATACTTCACTAATGTTAAATAATAGTTGTGAATTATATTAATGAATCTCCCTACTTTATCATGAATTTTAATATTCAAGAGTTGATTAATTTTAAATATTGAAATAGTTAATACGTAAACATTGATATAACTCATGTTCAAAATATAATATGTTTAATAGATGTCGTTTATTTTTTTGCAAAAAACTTATTTTATTTTATTTTTATATTAAGAAATCTTTTGTTTGGTTTTCAAATCAAATTTTAGAACCAAACAATATAAGGAGAAATGTACTATATTGAAGGAAAGATGAATTGATTAAATATTTCACTACTTTTTCATTAACTTTAATATTTAGCACTTGATTCATTTTAAATAATAGTATAGTAATTAAGTGAAAATTGCTATAATTAACATTAAAATTAAAACTCCTGAAATAAATTTCGTGTCGTTAATAAATTACCAACGCTTATCAATTTTGTTTTATATGAAATTTTAAGATTTGAAGAATCCCTATTTTGCCGACTTAAACGGAAACAAGGCTCACTTTTTTATAAATTTTGTACAATAATAATTGTTGTTTTCTGTCAAATATTTTTTTATTTTTCTGTCAAGAAATTTCACAGTTAAATAATTTTAATTAAAAGAATAGTTAAGAAGTAAAAATTTCTCTAATTATTATTAAAATTTTAATGTGTTAAATAAATGTCGTTTCGTTAATAAATTACCAACGATTATAAATTTTGTTTTATTTGAAATGTTAATTTTTGAATTCAATTTTAATATTTGAAGAATCCCTATTTTGCCGACTTAAACGGAGATAAGACTCACTTTTTTATAAATTTCGTACCATAACATTTGCATTTTTCTGTTAAATATTTTTTTTATTTTTCAATTAAGAAATTTGTTGTTTTTTTTTAATTTCAGAACCAAACATTATAAGGAGAAATGTATTATATTGAAGGAAATAAGAATTGATTAAATATTTAACGACTGCTAAATAATGATAAATTTGTATTAATTTGATGAATTTCACTAATTTTTCATTAACTCTAATATTTAAAAATTGAACAATTTCATATTTAAGAGTTGATTAATAATAATTATCAGAATAGTTATTCAGGAAAAATGGCTAAAATTAATATTAAAATTTACGCTTATTAATCTTAAATCACGCTTAAAATAACGCTTATAAATTTAAAACAAGTTTGAAATGGTAATTTTTGAATAAATTTTTAAGATTTTAAGACTCCCTATTTTGACGACCTATACGAAAATAAGACTAACATTTTTATAAATGATGTGCAATTGTATTTTTCTGCAAAATATTTTTTTTTATTAAGAAATTTTTTGTTTGTTCTTTATATTGAATTTTAGAACCAAACAGTATAAGAAATTTATTATATTGAAAGAAATAAAAATTGATTAAATATTTCACTAATGTTAAATAATAGCTGTGAATTATATTAATGAATCTCCCTACTTTAACATGAATTTTAATATTTAATAGTTGATTAATTTTAAATATTGAAATAGTTTATAAGTAAACATTCCTATAACTCATATTCAAAATATAATATGTTTAATAAATGTCGTGTCGTTAATAAATTACCAACGCTTATAAATTTTGTTTTATTTGAAATTTTAATTTTTGGACTCAATTTTGAGATTTGAAGAATCTCTATCTTGCCGACCTAAACGGAAATAAGACTCACTTTTTTTTATAAATGTTGTACAATAACATTTGTATTTTTCTGTAAAATATTTTCGTTTTTTTTTTTTTTTTAATAAATGTCAGAACCAAACAATACACGGAGAAATGTATTATATTGAAGGAAATAAGAATTGATTATAGATTTCGCTACTGTTAAAGAATAATAGATTTGTATTATTTTGATGAATTTCAATAATTTTTCATTAACTTTGATATTTAACAATTGAATCTTTTTAATCATCAGAATAGTTAAAAAGTAAAAATGTCTATAATTAATATTAAAAATTTAATATGTTAAATAGATTTCGTTTCGTTAATAAATTACCAACGCTGGAAAATTTTGTTTTATTTGAAATGGTGATTTTTTAATTAAATTTTAAGATTTAAAGAATCTATTTTGCTGACCTACACGGAAATTAGACTCAAATTTTTATAAATGTGGTGCAAACACATTTTTATTTTCTGCAAAAACGTTTTTTTTTTAATTTTTTATATTAAGCAATTTTTTGTTTGTTTCTCAAATCACATTTTAGAACCAAACAATATAAGGAGAAATGTATTATATTAAAGGAAATAAGAATTGATTAAAGATTTCACTGCTGTTAAGTAACAATACATTTGTATTATTTTGATGAATTCCACTACTTTTTGATTAACTTTAATATTTAACAGTTTATTAATTTGAAATAATAGTATGGTTAATAAGTAAAACTTGCTATAATTAATATTAAAATTAAAACGCTTAAAATAAATTTCGTATCGCTAATAAATTACCAACGCTTATAAATTTTGTTTTATTTGAAATTTTTATTTTTGAATTCAGTTTTAAGATTTTAAGAGTCCCTATTTTGCCGACTTAAATGGAAATGACTCGTTTTTTTACAAATGTTGTGCAAACAGATTTGTATTTTTCTGGAAAATAGTTTTTTTTTATATTAGGAAATTTTTTGTTTTTTCTTCAAATTAAATTTTAGAACCAAAGAGTATAAGAAATTTATTATATTGAAAGCAATAAGGATTGATTAAATATTTCACTACTGTTAAATAATAATAGATGTTTATTATTTTGATGAATTTCACTACTTTTTCATTAACTTTAATATTTAACAGATGATTAATTTTAAATAAAAATATAATTGATAAGTAAAAATTGCTATAATTAATATTAAAATTAAAACACCTGAGATAAATTTCGTGTTAATAAATTACCAACGCTTATAAATTTTGTTTTATTTGAAATTTTAATTTTTGAATTAAATTTTAAGAGTTGAAGAATCCCTATTTTGCCGACTTAAACGGAAATAAGACTCACTTTTTTATAAATCTTGTACAATAACATTTGTATTTTTCTGGAAAATGTTTTTTTTATTTTTCGATTAAGAAATTTAATGTTTTTTTCACTACTGTTCAATAATAATAGATTTGTATTATTTTGATGAATTTCACTAATTTTTCATTAACTTTAATATTTAAAGATTGAATAATCTCATATTCAGCAGTTAAATAATTTTAATTAAAAGAATAGTTAATCCGCAAAATGGCTAAAATTAATATTAAAATTTTAATGCGTTAAATAAATTTCGTTTTGTTAATAAATCACCAACGCTGATAAATTTGGTTTTATTTGAAATGGTTATTTTTTAATTCAATTTTCAGATGCAAAGAATTTCTTTTTTTCCGGCTTATACGAAAATAAGACTCACTTTTTAATAAATTTTGTACCATAAAATTTGTGTTTTTCTGCAAAAAATTTTTTTTTACTTTTCTATTCAGAAATTTTTTGTTGGTTCTTCAAATTGAATTTTAGAACCATACAATGTAAGAAATGTATTATATTGAAGAAAATAAAAATTGATTAAATATTTAACTAATGTCAAATAATAATACATGTTCATTATTTTGATAAATTTAAGTAATTTTCCGTCATCTTTAATATTTAACAATTGATTAATATTAATTATCAGAATAGTTAAAAATTTCTAAAATTAATATTAAAATTTTAATACGTTAAATAAATTTTGTTTCGTTAATAAATAACGAACACTTATTAATTAATTAAAATTTGAAATGGTAATTTTTTAATTAATTTTTAAGATTTAAAGAATCTCTATTTTGCCAACCTATACGAAAATAAGACTCACTTTTTTTATAAATGTTGTGCAATAATTGTATTTTTCTGAAAAATATTTTTTTTTTGTATTAAAAAATTTTTTGTTTGTTCTTCAAATTGAATTTTTAAAACCAAACAGTATAAGATGTATTATATTGAAGGTAATAAGAATTGATTAAATATTTAACTAAAGTTAAATAATAATAGATATTTATTGTTTAGATGAATTTCACTAATTTTCGGTCAGCTTTAATTTATAACAATTGATTAATTTCATATTTAACAGCTGATTATTGTTAATTATCAGAATAGTTATTTAGACAAAAATGCTATAATTAATATTAAATTTTTAATATGTAAAATAAATTTCGTTTCGTTAATATATTACCAACGCTGGTAAATTTGTTTTATTTGAAATGGTGATTTTTAAATTAAATTTTAAGATTCGAAGAATCTCTATTTTGCCGACCTATATGAAAATAATACTCACATTTTTGTTATTCTGCAGAATATTTTTTTTTATTTTTATATTAAGAAATTTTTTGTTTGTTTTTCAAATTTAATTTTAGAACCAAACAGTATAAGGAAAAATGTATTAAATTGAAGGAAATAAGAATTAATTTAATATTGCACTACTTTTAAATAATAATAATAGATGCTTATTATTTTGATGAATTTCACTACTTTTTTTATTAACTTTAATATTTAGCTCTTGATTAATTTTAAATAATAGTGTAGTTAATACGTAAAAAATGTTATACTTAATATTAAAATTAAAACGCCTAAAATAAATTTCGCGTTGTCAATAAATTACAAACGCTTACAAATTTTATTTTATTTGAAATGTTAATTTTTCATTTCAATTTTAAGATTTAAAAAATCTCTATTTTGCCGAACTAAACTGAAATAAGGCTCACTTTTTCATAAATTTTGTACAACAAAATTAGCAATTTTCAAGACTCACTTTTTCCATAACTTTTTTACAATATTAACAATTTTCTGCTAAATAGCTTTTTTGACATTTGTATATTAAAAAATTTTTTGTTTTTTTTTTCAAATCAAATTTCAGAACCAAACAATATAAGGAGAAATGTATTATATTAAAGAAAATAAGAATTGATTAAATATTTAACTACTTTTAAATAATAATAGATATGTATTATTTTAATGAATTTCACTAATTTTCCGTCAGCTTTAATATTTGACAATTGATTAATTTCATATTTAACAGTTGATTATTGTTAATTATCAGAATAGTTATTTAGGAAAAATTGCTATAATTAATATTAAAATTTTAATACGTTAAATAAATTTCGTTTCGTTAATAAATTACCAACACTTAGAAAACTTTTTAAAATTTGCAATGGTAATTTTTGAATTAAATTTTAAGATTTAAAGAATCTCTATTTTGCCGACCTATACGGAAATAAGACTAACTTTTTTCTATAAATTTCGTACAATAACATTTGTATTTTCCCGTAAAATATTTTTTTTATTACGATTAAGAAATTTTTTGTTTGTTTTTTTTTTGTTAAATTTCAGAACAAAATATTATAAGTAGAAAGGTATTATATTGAAGGCAATAATTATTGATTAAAGATTTAATTATTTTTTCATTCAGTTTAATATTTAAGAATTTTTTTCTGCAAAAAAGTTTTTTTAAATTTTTATATTGAAATATTTTTTCTTGGGTTTTAAATCAAGTTTCCGAACCAAACAAATAGAAAAAGAAATGTATTATATTGAAAGAAATAAGAACTTATTAAAGATGTACCTAATTTTGAATAATAATAGATTTTACTTATCCTAATGATTTTCACTACTTTTTCATTAATTTTAATATTTAACAGTTGATTAATTTTTATTATTGTAATACTTAACAAGTAAACATTGCTACAATGAATAAAAAAATTAAAATATGTTTAATAAATGGCATTTCGTTAATAAATTGCAAACTCTTTAAAATTTTTTTATTTGAAATGTTAATTTTTTAATGGAATTGGAAGATTTTAAATTCCCAATTTTGCTGACGCATACGAAAATAAGGCTCACATTTTTATAAATTTGGTGCAAACACATTTGTATTTTTCTGCAAAGTAGTTTTTTTTACATTTTTGTATGAAGAATTTTTTTTGTTTTTCAAATCAAATTTCAGAACCAAACAACATAAGGAGAAATGTATTCTATTAAAGGAAATAAGAATTGATTAAATATTTCACTACTGTTAAATACTAATAGATGTTTATTATTTGGATGAATTTCAATAATTTTTCATTAACTTTGATATTTAACAATTGATTAATTTAATATTTAACAGCTGATTATTGTTCATTATCAGAATAGTTAATCAGGAAAAATTGCTATAATTAATATTAAAATTTTAGTACGTTATATCAATTTCGCTTCGTTAATAAATTACCAACGCTGAAAAATTTTGTTCTATTTGAAATGGTAATTTTTTAATTAAATTTTCAATTCTAAGAATTTCTATTTTGCTGATCTATACGAAAATAAGACTCACATTTTTATAAATGTTGTGCAAACACATTTTTATTTTTCTGCAAAAATTTTTTTTTTTTTTTAAATTTTATATTAGGAAATTTTTTTTCAAATCAAATTTCAGAACCAAGCGCGATAAGGAAAAATGTTTTATATTGAAGAAAATACGAATTAATTAAATATTTCACTGCTGGTAAATAATAATAGATTTGTATTACTTTTATGAATTTCACTAATTTTTCATTAACTTTAATATTTAACAATAGATTAATTTCATATTTAACAGTTGAATAATTGATAAATAAAAATTTCTATAATTAATATTAAAATTTTAATACGCTAAATAAATTTTGTTTCGTTAGTAAATTACCAACGCTGATAAACTTTGTTCTATTTGAAATGGTAATTTTTAAATTAAATTTTCAATTTAAAGAATCTCTATTTTGCCGACCTTTACGAAAATAAGACTCACATTTTTATAAATGTTGTGCAAACACATTTTTATTTTTCTGCAAAATTTTTTTTTTTTTTAATTTTATATTAGGAAATTTTTTTTCAAATCAAATTTCAGAACCAAGCACGACAAGGAGAAATGTTTTATATTGAAGAAAATACGAATTAATTAAATATTTCACTGCTGGTAAATAATAATAGATTTGTATTACTTTTATGAATTTCACTAATTTTTCATTAACTTTAATATTTAACAATAGATTAATTTCATATTTAACAGTTGAATAATTGATAAATAAAAATTTCTATAATTAATATTAAAATTTTAATACGCTAAATAAATTTTGTTTCGTTAGTAAATTACCAACGCTGATAAACTTTGTTCTATTTGAAATGGTAATTTTTAAATTAAATTTTCAATTTAAAGAATCTCTATTTTGCCGACCTTTACGAAAATAAGATTCGAATTTTTCTAAATGTTGTGCAAACACATTTTTATTTTTCTGCAAAAAATTTTTTTTTTAAATTTTATATTAGGAAATTTTTTTTTTCAAATCAAATTTCAGAACCAAGCACGATAAGGAGAAATGTTTTATATTGAAAAAAATACGAATTAATTAAATATTTCACTACTATTAAATAATAATAGATGTTTATTATTTTGATTAATTTCACTAATTTTCCATTAACTTTAATATTCAGCTCTTGATTGGTTTTAAATAATAGTATAGTTCATAAGTAAAAATTGCTATAATTATTATTAGAATTGAAAAACCTAAAATAAAATTCGTGTTCATTTTTAAATTAAATTTTAAGAATCTCTGTTTTGCCGACCTAAACGGAAATAAGACTCATTTTTTTAAAATAAAGTTCGTAAAATAACATTTGTATTTTTTTCTAAAGTATTCTTTTTAGTTTTCAATTAAGAAATTTTTTGTTTGTTTTTTTTTTGATTTTTTAATTTCAGAACCAAACATTATAAGGAGAAATGTATTATATTGAAGGAAATGAGTATTGATTAAAGATTTCATTACTTTTTCATTAACTTTAATATTTAAGAATTGATTAATTTCATATTTAACAGTTGATTAATGATAATTATCAGAATAGTTAATCAGGAACATTTTTATAAATGTTGTGCAACACACATTTTTATTTTTCTACAAAAAAGTTTTTTTTAATTTTTATATTAAGAAATTTTTTGTTTGTTTTTCAAATCAAATTTTTGAACAAAAAATAGAAAAATAAATGTACTATATTGAAGGAAATAAGAACTTATTAAAGATGTTCCTAATTTTGAATAATAATAGATTTTAATTATCTTAATGATTTTCAATACTTTTTCATTAATTTTAATATTTAACAGTTGATTAATTTTAAATATTCTAAGTATCACTTTTTTATCAATTTTGTACAGTAACATTTGAATTTTTCTGCAAAATAGTTTGTTTTTTTCCAATTTTTATATTAAGAAATTTATAAACATGTTTTTCAAATCAAATTTCAGAACCAAAAAAAAGAACACGAAATTTACATTATTAAAAGAAATAAAGATTTAACTAATTTTCAATAATATTATAGGTAATAAGTCAAAATAGCTATATAATTATTATGAAAATTATAACAGCTCAAATAAATTTTTCTTTTGCTAATAAATTATCAACTTTTATAAATTAAAAAAAAAAAATTAAATGGTAATTTTTTAATTCCATTTGATGATTTAAGATTAAAATCCTATTCAACGTACAATAATCAAGTTAATGTGCAGAATTTCTTAAAATGAAACCAAGAATCTAACGACCAAATTTGTACAACTATCATAAAATGTTCCTATTGCAATTTGAAAAAAAGAGAAAAATTTTCCTAAAAAAAAATAAAGAAATTATTTTTTGGGCAAAAGTAAAGATAGTGGAAAGAATAATGAGATTGATTCTCAGGTATCAGGGAGAGAGCATCGTGGTTTCGTTGCTGTTTCCTGCCTGCTCAAAGTTTTCTTGCCTTGATAAGGGTGATGTATAAATGCCGAAACGATGTTTTTTGTAGTAATTTGATAATAATAAAAATAGAAAAGAGAAAGGAGGAGATTTGGTTTGTTGCCTTCTCATTTTCTGGCCTCTTTTTTTATTTTTGTCAAAAAAGAAAGTACTCTTTTCTTTATTTTTCGGAAAATTTTTATCTTTTTTCAAATTTCTATAGAAACATTTTATGGTGGTTGTCTAAATTTGGTCGTTGGATTCTTGGTTTTATTTTCAGGAATTCTGCACATTAATGTGTTTGAGTTCAAAATGATAAGCAAGAAAGCATATATTATTTAATTAAAGAAGGAGTTAATTAAATAAATAGGAATCGGTCGAAGATTAAATTAATGTTAAGTACTAATGGATTCAAATTATTTTCACTTATTTTGGATTCATTTGAAATATAAGAATATTGAAGAATTTAAAAATGTATAATTACCATTAAAATTATAGCATGTTAAGTAATTATTGTTTCTTTAGTAAATTTTAAATGCTTGTGTACTTGTTTAATTTAAAATCTAAATTTTTGAATTTTTGAATCATTTCAAGACTCCCTATATTTTACCGACTCATAAGGTAATATTACATAAAAAAATTGAGAAACTAATGGTTGAAAATAATATGGTTTTGTGTAATATTTTAAAATTATTAAAACATCAGAAAGCGTCCATTAATTAATTAAGGCCATGTGACGAGAGGGACACATGACCAAACCTGATCCTCAATTTATCTTTCCCAACTTGGTTCTAAACGAAATGAGGCATCGCTCTTAAAGTTTGGCAAATGAAAGAGGAGGCGATAAAGTGCATGTGCCTGCTTTGTTCCGATGGAAATTAAAAAATATATATTTTCGATGAAAAGGAGAAGTGGGAGCTATATTGGTACTTTTCTTTTCCAACTTACGTCCACACGGAATGAGATATCTTCTTGAAAATTTGGCACGATAATAAGAGGGCACGTAGAAATGTGTCTCTGGTCCAAAATAATTAGAATTGTGAAAAAAGTTGTTTTTTTTTTTTATTATTAATTTGGAAAATTACCGACCGTGCTATAGAACACTGGAAGCACTAGCGCAGCGAGTGGGCAACTTCGAACTTCTACGGATCTGTGGGTAATACAGATTTCATAATTACCGATAGAGAAAGATAGAAGAAAACTTCTGCCGTAAAGCCTAAATGCGTTGGTCAATAATTCGTATTTTCATAAATAAACTTTTTGCTTTTCCTAATTCTATGCCTTGGCACAAACGGCCCTTTAATATTTATTAATATTTTGCGAAAATTTGTTCCGCGTCATTCAAACTTTTATTTTTAAATATGTGTGAAAAAATATGGTTTTTAGGCCTGCTTTGATCAGCTATTACACTCCTCACACGGCCTTAAGGATTTAAAAAAAATAAAAGCTACCTTCCTTTTTTCGTAAGATTTTTTTTTTCACTCTTCTAAATTTATTAGAAAAATATTTTTCTGAAAAATAAAGATATTTTTTTCGAAATTAAATTTCAGAGCGAAACTATATAAGAAAAAGCGTATTACGTATATTGAAAGAAATATGAATTGTTCCAAGATTTCATAAATGTAAAATCGGGTAAAATATTAATCGATTTTAATTATTTTCATGATTTTCACTACTTGTTTATTAATTTTAATATTTAACAGATAATTAATTTCAAATATTAAAATTGTTATTAATTAAATTTTTTACAATTAACACTAAAATTATAATATGCTTAATAGATATGGTTTAATTTATAAATTACAAATGTTTATAAATTTACTAATTTACTGATACTAAACATTAAAATTATGTTAATGAAATGCCAATCGAACAAAGACTAAATAAAATTTAAATATTAATAGATTTGGAGAAATTTGAAAAATCAGAATAGTTAATAATTAAAAATTACTCTAAATCCCATAAAAATGATAATATGTTTAATAAATTTGGTCTAATTTTAAATTAAAAACGTTTATAAATTATTTAACAAATATTTTTTTAATTGGAAAAGAGAAGTTTTCTAGCACTAATTATTAAGGTTCGTTACAAAAATATTAGTATTTTTCTGAAGAAAAAAAAAACAAATATAACAACCAAAAAAACTTTTATTAAAAACATTTTTTGCATTGATTTCAGCATTTATAAGTATAAAAATAAATCTATTGTGTCGAATGAAATATGATTTGAATTAAGGTTAATTTATTGTTTTTAAATAGATTTGAGTTATTTTAACGAATTTCACTAATTATTTATATATTGTAATGTTTAACATTTAATTAATTTGAAGTAATAGAAAGTTAGTAATTAAAAATTGGTAAAATTAACATTCAAATTATAATATATGAAATAAATTTGGTTTTATACTACTTTATATTATTTTCATGTTTCGTGCTTGTTTATTTTGATGACTTCCAAATGTCAGTGTAAATAGTTTCGGTTTTCCAAGAAATTATAATCACTTTATACTCACTTTCATAAATTGTGTAGAAAAACATTTACATTTTTCTGAAAAATAAACCAAAAATCAATTTTGTTTATTAGACAATTTTGTTTCAAATTAAATTTAAGAACGAAGCAATATAAGAAGAAATTTATTGTACTAAAAGAAATATAAATTGATCCGAAATTCAATTAGTATGAAATATTAATATATCTGGTTTATTTTAATGAATTTTACAAAGTACTGATAAATTTTAATATTAAACAGTTGATTCATTTGAAATATATTAGAACAAGTAATATTAAAAAATTGATGTAATGAACACTAAAATTATAAAATATTAAATAAATTTCTTTTATTAATGAATTACAAACGTTGGTGAAAAAATGTTTTATTTAACATGTTAACTTTTTAATTGAATTTGAAGACTCCTAATTTTCCTGACCCATATGAAAATACTTTAGAGTTTGATTTGGTTAAGAATAAAATTATTTTTGTAAATATTTGATTATTTTTACAAATTTGTGTGCGAAATATGAAAAAAAAAATGTTTACTCTTAAAAAAAATAATGGATGCAATCTCTAGGGGGGTCAGACTTATGTACATATTATCGGGGTTTAATAATAAACAATTTTCAATTAGGTTTAAAAAAATATAGTTTAGAATAACTTTGGGGGCATTTTTGTTCCCATCAACTTGTATGTATATACCTTTTAAAAAATCTTTTATTTTATTACTGGAAATTTATAAATTATCGTAAAACTACGAAAAAATCGTTAGGAAATGTCTGTGTCTATATATGGGTACACCCAGTAGGGGCAGTTTAACCCCTAAAATGTGCTCTATTTATTTTCAACACGAGGGATTGTTTTTTAATTTTTACAAAACAAAAATTCGGAAAAGTCAGTTTTCTCCGGATCAGAAATAAGGGATGCAACCCCTGGAATTCAAAATGATCTACATAATATCGACGTTCGATAATAAAAAATCTCCATTTGGTTTCCAAAAAAATATGTTGCATAGAAACAGAGATATCATTAAAAAAAATTGTTTTTGAGGTGAAATCTAAGGGTGCTTTTCACCCCTTTACAGTTTTTATCAGGCGAAAATTGAATATACATTTTTCGAATTTTTTTGTCCTCTATAATATATGCGTCAGTCGTATATTGGAAAAAGTACAAAGGCGTTGTTGTATAAATTTTATGTAATATATATTTTTGAAAAACTGCATGAAATTATAAAAATGTTAGTTCATTAAAAAATTTGTTTGAATACTTAATTTCTGAGAAAAAATATTTTGAAAAAAGTATCGAAAACCATATTTAGATAACTCCGCGACCATCAAAGGCCACATCCTGCGAAGTGCTGAACCAATCAGAATAATGGCATACAGTGGCTTCATTGACTACGCTAATCAGACTGATGTTTACTTCCGACAGTGGCCCAGTCAGAATCCTTCATATTCCCGCAAAAAATTTAAAATCCGTGTAAAAATTTTTAAAAAATTCAAAATCATTTTCAATAACTTTCCTAAAGAAATTATAGTCTGTTTTTAGTGGTATTTTAATATAAATACACTACGGGTTCAAAGTTTTGCTTCGCATCTTTTTTCTTGATTGAGCAAGTTCTTTTAATTTCACTCACGTGAGAGCTATAACATTTTTCTCTTTAAAGGATTAAATTCCAGGACTTCCTAAAATGTACTTCCACCAACTTGGTCAAAAGCTTTTTCCATAGGTCAAAAAATGCACAGAAAACTTTTTTCTTTACTCTCAAACTTTTTTCTGTGTTTATTTTTAAGCTATATATTTGATCCGTATATGATCTTTCTGGCATAAATCCATTTTGGACCTCCCATATCTTTTCTCTGTTATTTTCGTTGCTCTATGAAGAATTATTTTCGAATATTTTCTTAATTATATCCCTAACTTCAGACGCACAGACTTTCTCAATTGGAGTTTCTAACTCATCGTTTTCTATATCGCAGTTATGGTGCCCTATAATTTCACCTTCTAATAATTGTTTAAAAGAGTCTATTAAAGCGTTGAGTATCCTGTCTGTATCATACAGCATTTAACTCTTGGTATTTGTCATGCTGCCTAACTTTGTGATTCGACTTCTTTTTATACTGATCAACGCCAACATATAAAACAGTTTCTTGCTTCCTTCAAAATCGATTTGCATATTCTTCCCTTCTTGTGTTTTTATTGTATCTTTACTTTCTTTGACTATTAGTTTTACATTCCTCTTTTTTTTTTGTCTGGAATAATTTTTAGGTCTATTTCTCCCTGCAACACTAAGGCCTGCGATGTTCATCTATCTTAGAGACGCTGGTTTCTTTTCGTGAACGCTTGTGCAAATTTCATCATGACACCAAACATCACCAGACATTCTTTCTACAACCGCAGTACCACACACTTCGGACGCACTTCTAACAATGATAGTCTGCAACATAGTCCATGCGCCCTATATTATCTTAATTACTTACAAGCGCCTCCTAAGTTGTCATATTTATGCGTTTCTATATCCCATTTTGAACATCTATCTATTTCCTCTATGCCAGGTGTAAATGTGGATCATCTTATACCGAAACCAATTATTTGTGATAAGTAAGGCTGTTTCCGAATCTAAGATAACTAATCTTTTTTGAGTCTAAGATAACTACTCTTTTCCCGTTATCATTTGGTCTTGGATCCCCAAAATTACTTATTATAGTATCCCTTCAGTACCCTGACGAATGACACCGACTCATCCGATGATTCTTTCACCACGATCGCAACCACTTTATAGTATCCCAGAAGGCTTATTTTACTACACTGCTGCCACCGCCAATTGGGACGGGGAACGCGATGATTAGTAATCTTCGGATTCCCATTTTTATTCTAACTCACAACAATCATTGAGATACAAATTCTTGATCCTTGAGATGCTGCCTCGCTCTTTCATTTATAACCAAACCGACCCCTTGACTACCATGTGATTTACTATCTTCGTACATTGCTTCTGGTGATTCTCCTAGATTAAGATCATTCACTCCTTCAGCATTTCGAATACCCAGTCTCCATTCTTCGCCTAAAACTTGACCTTTACATTTACCGTATGCATGCCTTGTGTCAATTAACTAACTACCAATCTAACTACCAATTGTATGCGAGAAATTTATTTTTCGAGTCGAAATCATGTGCAAGCTAAGTATTTAGTCGTCGCAGGGTGGAGAGTCTAGTTGTAACGTCAGTCCCACCAAACTTCGGTTAATGGAGGGAGAGTGTGGGGACATAACTGAAACCGAGAAAGGCAAGATTGGTTGGTATTTTATACTGAGGTCTTCAATGATTCTTCTCAACTTGTAAGGGGCACTTTGAATTTCGCGTGTATAATTCGTAATCATTTCCATACTTTAAACTTAATCAATTTGTTTCAGAATTCACCAATGATGGAACAGAGCAACTAGTTTTTCGTTAAAAAGTTCACGAAAATAAGTTTAATGGCTGAATTCAATGTAAGTATTATTATCAGAGTATCTACCCTACCTGGAAAACCTGGAATTGTCAGGGAATTTTCATAGACCTGGAGCACCCTAGGAATTTCAGGGAATTTTTCTCAAGTCAGAGAATTTTTTTGAGATTTTGACTAGTTTTATTTTTTTAATTGAAATAGCAATGATTCTTTATTAGTAACAATAGATTAAAATTCTATTTTCGGTTGATAACTGATCGTTTAATCTTCTTGGATAGAATTCTTCTTTTTGCTTGAAAATTCAACAGCTTGTTTGCAATTTTTTTGCAATTTTTTCTTTTCACTTGACGGAAAAATTTTGCATAGTTGAAAATTCAAGTGTTTTTGATAAACAATTTTTTGTTTTGTTTAAAACATTAGCTACTACATTTTTCGTTCAGAATTAATGGGGCCCGGTCGATACACATGCAAGTCTTGACGATTAACTCTACAACTTTTTATAAACGAATTTTTTAGAACTGTACACATTGACTGTGCACATTAAAGTCTCCACGCAAAAATCCTGCACATTTAACTCTACACACTAAACTCGAAAGTTGGAAAGCTCGAACATTAAAGTATGCACAAACAAACTCTTCACGATAAACTATGTGCATTAAACTCTACACGTTAAATACTGTCAAGACACAAATTGTCCTGATAAAAAGGCCTACAAATTAAACTGAGCACATTAATGTCTACACATTAAACTCTACACGCAAAAACCCTGCACATTTAACTCTACACTTTTAAATCTACACGGTATTATATCTAATCATTGAACCCTGCACATTTAAGGCTGAAGTCTAATATTAATATGTGGCTAAACATCTTTTGTAATTAGAATTGTTTTTAACACGTATCTCCATCAAGAATTCAGAAACATATAATATAGTTGAAAAAGCCTAAGGTATACTTCCCAAAGTTCTGACGATATCAAACCCAGGTTTCATTTTCAATGAATGGACATTCAATCGATGTAGTGCAACATTGATCAATCAAGTTAGGGAACGCAAAGCTGATGCAACGCTGTGTTAGCTCTATTTTCTTAAACAATTCAACTTTTTGTCTTGCTTAGAATATACTTTTTGTTAAAAATAACAATAACGGTTAGTCCTCTTTGTGACGTTCCAGGGACATTCCTGCAATGTTCCATGCTATCAGGCTACTGATGTCAAACACTGCTAATTAAATATAAATTTGGAGTTGCCAAACGGATTCAATCAATGTAAAGACTCAAATGATGCACAGCGAGATCAATTTCAAATTCAAAAATAAAATTTCAGGCAAGGCAATTCGAATCATCTCTCGTACGCGAGGTTACAAAACTCTAGCCACTGCACAGGTCATTTGTGCCCGCAGCGGCAACCGTTAACAGGTTCAAATTTTCTTGTTGCGCTCGATATTTTTGGAAACATTAATCGATTTTAATAGTTCTACTAAAATTTCATTTTCGGATATTGAAGCGGACATGCTCGAGAATATATAGCATATATTCTATAGCATAGAGCGCGCGACTGTTAGTTCTCGCATGCACCTCGCCCTATGCTCGCGATCTTTTTAGATACCTGACATTTGTGCGCAAGCCCTTTAAAGTGAAAAGTCAAAGCATCGAAAACTGTCATTTTGTGATAGTAAATTCTCTTTTGTTAAAGCTCCTTCAGCTTTAACGAACACATTCTCATGACGTATTTCATGCTTCGTACTTGATTTGGAAGAAAATGCAAACTTTTCTACATTATGTTCAACTCTAATGTAACAAATTTATTTTATATTTATTTATGCCCATCGATTTGGTACTGCGCTTATTCAGATGTTGCAAAATAATGTACAAATTTTATTTTTCATAATTATTTTAATATTTGTTTCTTATTTTGCAATAAATTTTATTCTTAGCCACGCTGACAAATCATCATTATATATCATTTTAATAAATTTATTTTATTACCATTCATGATATGCATTGGTATTGGAACAAAAGTATTTTTACTGTATTCTTCTAAACATTAAAGTAATGCGCATTCTAGTACAATAAAAATTATTAGTAAACTTTTTAATGTAACTTGTGTAATTTTTCCATAAATTTAGTCTGTATATATTCAATGTAAATATAATTAAGCAAAACATTTTGTAAAATAAAATATTATTGTATCTTGTACCCTAGTTACAAAAAGTTTATTTTTTTACTTTTACTATATTTTTATAATCAGAGTTTATAACAAACTTGTAAGTATTTTTTGGTTAAGCTACTTTTGTCTTTTAATTTTGCTCATCTCTTGTGTCGTTTTTCCAAGAATTTACTGTTTAAATTTTTGACCTTATTTTTTACGATTGAAAGGAAATCACTTGACTTTTTTCATATCATGCGTCATGCATCATATCAACATATTCATATTTTTTTATTTTGAAAATACTATAACTTTCATAATTTTCTTTTAATAAAAAAGTCATAAGGATAAATGGTTTGAGTTTATGAGTACTACAAATATTTCTCGAGCTAGAAAAGATAAATCTGGTTGCAAAAGGTATCAACGTAAACATAATCGAATATGCAAGGAATGTTAGTGCCACTTTTCATGACCAATTTCGTAATTAAAGTACAGTGAAACGAAATATTTTTAAAAAAGTGGTTGTTTCCTATCCAATTAATTCATAAAAATCTTTTAAAACAATTTTTAAGTTCAGCAGGCAAACATGCATTGGAAAAATATATTGTCACTGAATGTAATTTTTTTTTATTTCTACTTGGTACGCTAGTGTCGTATATCTATAACATATGACATATCAAATGTGTAAACCTGATTTCTTTTTTACTTCATTATGCACATACTAGATTGCAATCAAGTTCATGAAGGGGGACCGACAGCTTTAATTGGGATTCGAACTACTAGAAATACGGTAAAGGTCTATAGGAAAAATTGCAAAGGTCAGCGATCGTATCGCGGAATTCTAACATGAAAACCGAACGCCACCGAGGCTACCATATATTATTCTATAAGTGTCATTTATAGACACCATTCCTAATTAATCTTTAGCTGCATAAAACAATATTAACGTGGTGCATTCACAGGAAAATAAAAAGTTGACTTTTTTGCAAACAATTTGCTTGTAAACTTATAATCCATAATTAAAGTTATTATTATTTATAAATTATTGTTTATAATAAACTGATAAAAATAATACTTTCTATAAGCTTAGCACGCATACTTCAGATAAAATTTACAATTCAAAAGAAAGTATAGAGTTGTACAATGTGTAGATTCGATATGTGTAGTACCGATCCCCAGCCGAATTAATCTGTTTTAGAATAAAAATTTAATTTCTTGTTTGAAATTTGAACTCTTTTGATAAAAAAAATATTTATTTTTTTGGTTGAAGATTTATCATTTTAATTTAAAATCCATCTCTTTCATTGAAAAATGAGCTTTTTTTTCGTTTGTTCTTTATTTGACAACTAACATTTTTTATCGTAAATGTAACTATTCCAGTTTAATATTTCACAATTTTAGTTAGAAATTTATTTCTTTGGTTAAAATAAATTATCAATCTAAAAATTGAACTATTCAATTTTTGGTTAAAAAATGTTCTTTTATGTTTGAAAATTCTTCTTCTTTTATGTAAATGAATCTATTCGAAAGTCCTTGGAATCTTTTAAAATACCCTTAAATATTTGAAGTTCTTTTAAACATTTTAAAGCTTTTAAAGTCTTAAAAATGTTTAGGAACTTTTAAATATCCTTAAGTCTTCAAAATCCTTTGGAATTCTTTCAAAATATTTCAATCTATTTTTTAAAAAACTTGGAATTTTATAAAATGCCCTAAAATATTTCATACAATTTGAAATCCTTTTAAGCTTTTTAAAACTTTTGAAAATTCTTTGGAGTTCTTAAAAATACCATTATATCATTAAAATCTTTACGAAAAGAAATCCTATGCAACTTTTTCATGCGCTTGATACTTCATTGGAATTAAAAAATAATCCTAGAATTTTGAAATCCTTGGGAATCCCTTAAAATTTTTGAAATTTATTTAAAAATCCCTTGAAATCTTTAAAAATATCACACAATGTTTCAATCCTTTAAAATCTTTTGGAACTTTTTAAAACTCTTAAAAACTCGAAAACTCCTTACAATTTTTTAAATATCCTTTAATCTTACAAATCCTGTGGAATCCATTTAAAAAATTATTGAAATGTATTAAAAATCCCTTGAAATTTATATACGTTGAAACTTTTTAAAGCTCCTTAAAAATTCATAATTTCTTAACATACCCTAATATTTTTTAAATCCTTTGGAATCCCTTAAAAATATTGAAATCTATTGAAAAATTCTTGGAATCTCTTAAAGCACCAAAAAATATTTCAAATTCTTTGAAAGTTTTTAAAGTTCTTAAAACTTCCCTGGAATGTTTTTAAATACTTTTTAATCTTTTAAATTATTTGGAATTGATTGAAAAAATGAAATCTATTAAAATCCTTAGAATCTTTTAAAATACCCTTCAATCCTTGAAATGCTTATGAATCCTTTAAAGTTATTAAAACCTATTTGAAATTCCTTGGAATATTTTTAAATATTTCAAGTCTCCTGAAACTATTTTAAACTCTTGAAAATTCCTTGGAATTTTCAAAAATACCCTTGGAATTAAAAAATAATCTTATCAATTTAAAATCCTAGAGAATCCCTTAAAATCTTTAAAAATATCACACAATATTTCAATATTTTAAAATCTTTTAGAACTTTTTAAAGCTCTTCAAAATTTGAAAACTCCTTAAAAGTTTTAAAAGTATGCTTCAATCTTAAAAATCCTGTAAAATCCCTTTAGAAAATTATTGTAATGTATTAAAAATTCCTTGAAACTTATATACACATAAACTTTTGAAAGCTCTTTAAAAATTCCTAAGAATTTCTTAACATACCCTCATATTTTTAAAATTCTTGGAATCTTTTAAAATATAAGCTAAAATATATTTTAAATCCTTTGAAGTCCTTGAATTTTTTAAAGCTTTAGAAAATTCCTTAGAATCTTTAAAAATAGCCTTTAATCCTTGAAATGCTATGAATCCCTTAAAATGATTAAAACCTATTTCAATTTTCTTGGAATATTTTAAAATATTTTAGGTATTCTGAATCTTTTTCAATCTCTTGAAAATTCCTTGCAATTTTCAAAAATATCCTTGGAATTAAAAAATAATCTTATAGTTTTGAAATCCTCGAGAATCCCTTAAAATTTAAATTTTTTTTATTAAATCCCTTGAAATCTTTAAAAATATCACAGAATATTTCAATCCTTTAAAATCTTTTGGAACTTTTTAAAACTCTTTAAAACTCGAAAACTCCTTAGAATTTTTAAAAGTATCCCTCAATCTTAAAAATCCTGTGGAATTCCTTTGAAAAATTATTAAAATGTTTTAAAAATTCCTTAAAATTTGTATACGTTCAAACTTTTTTAAGCTCTTTAAAAATTCCTAAGAATTTTTTTAAATACCATCATATTTTTAAAATCCTTTGGAATCACTTAAAAGTATTGAAATCTTTTTAAAAATTCTTGGAATCTTTTAAAACCCCAAAAAATATTTCAAATTCTTTGAAAGTTTGTGAAGCTTCTTAAACTTCCCTGGAATGTTTTTTAATACTTTTTAATCTTTTAAATTCTTTGGAATCATTTAAAATATATCCTAAAATGTATTTTTAATCCTTTGAAGTCCTTGAATTTTTTTTAAAGCTCTTGAAAATTCCTTAGAATATTTTAAAATAACCCAAAATATTTCAAGTCGTCTGAAAATTTTTCAAGCTCTTGAAAATTCCTTGAAATTAAAAAAAATGTCGTATAATATTTAAATCCTTGAAATTCCCTTAAAATTGTTGAAATTTATTAAAAATACCCAAAAATATCTCATATTTTTAAAACCTCTTGACACATTGTAAAGCTCTTCGAAACTTGAAGGTTCCTTGGAATTTTAGAAAATATCCCTTAAATCTCAAAAATTCTGCGGGATTCCTTAAAATTATTAAAATTTATTAAAAATACCTTAAAATTTGTATACGTTGAAGCTTTTTAAGGTTCTTTAGAAATTCCGTAAAATTTTTTTAAGGTACCCTTTTATTTTTTAAATATTCCACAATATTCCAATCCTTTGAAATCTTTTGAAACTTTTTAGAGCTCTTCAAAACTCGAAAATTCCTAAGAATTTTTTAAAGTATCCTTCAAACTTAAAACTCCTGTGCCCCTTTAACCAATTATTGAAATGTATTTAAAATCCCTTGAAATTTATATACGTTGAAACTTTTTAAAGCTCTTTAAAAATTTCTAAGAATTTTTTAACATACCATCATATTTTTAAAATCCTTTGGAATCCCTTTAAAATATTGAAATCTATTGAAAATTTCTTGGAATTTTTTAAAACACCAAAAAGTATTTCAAATTCTTTGAAAGTTTTTAAAGCTCCTTAAACTTCCCCGGAATGATTTTAAATACTCTAAAATCTTTTAAATTCTTTGGAATCGATTAAAAATAATGAAATCTATATAAAAATCCTTCGAATCATTTAAAATATATCCTAAAATATACTTTAAATCCTTTGGAAACCTTGCATTTTTTTAAAGCTTTTGAAAATTCCTTAGAATCTTTAAAAATAGCCGGAAATCAATGAAATTCTTATGAATCGCTTGAAATAATTAAAACCTATTTAAAATTCCTTGGAATGTTCAAAAATATATTTGGAATTAAATAATAATCTTATCATTATTAAATCCTTGAGAATCCCTGCAAATTTTCGAAATTTTATTTAAAATATCCTTCAGTCTTAAAATTCCTGCGGAATCCCTTTAAAAAATTATTAAAATGTATCAAAAATTTCTAAGAATTTCTTAACAAACTCTCATGTTGCTAAAATCCTTTGAAATCTCTTTAAAATATTGAAATATATTGAAAAATTCTTGCAATCTTTTAAAACGCCAAAAAATATTTCAAATTCTTTAAAAGTTTTTACATCTCACACTTTTCTGGAATGTTTTTAAACACTCTTAAATGTTTTAAATTCTTTGGAATCAATTCAAAATAATTAAATCTTTTTAAAAATCCTTAGTATTATTTAAAATATATCCTAAATTATATTTTAAATCCTTTGAAAACCTTGAATTTTTTTTAAAGCTTTTGAAAATTCCTTAGAATCTTTAAAAATAGCCGGGAATCAATGAAATGCTTATGAATCCCTTGAAATAATTAAAACCTATTTAAAATTCCTTGGAATGTTCAAAAATACCCTTGAAATCAAAAAATAATCTTATAATTTTAAAATCCTTGAGAATCTCTGCAAATTTTCGAAATTTTATTTAAAATATCCTTCAGTCTTAAAATTCCTCCGGAATCCCTTTAAAAAATTATTAAAATGTATTAAAAATTCCTAAGAATTTCTTAACAATCTCTTATGTTTCTAAAATTCTTTGGAATCCCTTAAAAATATTGTAATCTATTGAAAAATTATTGGAATCTTTTAAAACACCAAAAAATATTTCAAATTCTTTGAAAGTTTTTAAAGCTCCTCAAACTTCCCTTGAATGATTTGAAATACTCTAAAATCTTTTAAATTCTTTGGAATCGATTAAAAATAATAAAATATTTTTTAACATCCTTAGAATCATTTACAATATATTCTAAAAAAATTTTAAAATCCTTTGAAGTCCTTGAATTTTTTTTAAAGCTCTTGAAAATTCTTAGAATATTTTAAAATACCCCAAAATATTTCAAGTCTTCTGAAAATTTTTCAAGCTCTTGAAAATTACTTAGAAATAAAAAAATATACCTTATAATTAAAAT